>JAVTVY010005732.1:0-37174 GCA_036873755.1 Hanleya hanleyi
GAACTTTTAGCTTCAGTTTTTGGAGAAAGCGCGAAGCGTTCTGTTCTTTATATAAAGGCTCTTTGATGGCTGGATGATAACTGGTTCTTTAGCCGTATGGTATAAACTCATAGTGGGCAAGCATAGGTGCCTTGCTAAGTAGCATCAGATACTTACTGACTCTGTACATAAAAGATGTAACTACGTCCAATTATCACACATGAAGTTGAAAAAATTAAAACATTTAGAAACTTGATAACGTTCCAGCGAAGTCGCGCTGAAGATCGTGATCACACCCAACCACCTCGCTGGGGGTCTAATAATACCCCAGCCATCAGTCAGATTTTTGGACCGGATTCGGGGCCTTCGCGCACATCGCCGGAAGTGACATCATATATAGTAAAATAGATATTTGCTGAACATTTCGATTACTTTTCAAGTCAGCATAATACTTCTGTTGACCTAGCGTTAAAAAGAATTATCTGGAGATTATTTTCCCTGTGTATCTGGACAGAGCATATGAAAAGTAGTTCGCTCATGTGAAAAACTGAAGGAGTTGTTCGGCCGGATTCAAACTGAACCGTGCGTACGTGGGTTTTCCCCTATACATCATAGCAACGTAGTAAAGGTCAACTTCCGCTATTGGAGGCAGGGATGGATAATGGAGCCTGCGAAATGGAGTATGCGCTGTGGGGAGGATGGATCACACCCGAGCAGGCACGGCAGAGGCAATACCGACGGTCACGGATGTACAAAGGGAAGCAACTTTACCAACGTCACGGCAGAGGGCGTGACTGCTTGGGGGTCAGATCGAAGATTGTTAACATGGTGGATCAAAGGAAATTGACGCAAAACGGTTTCCAGTTCGATAAATGGGCGGTCAAAATGAAATTAAACAGATGTACTGCAGAGTGACTATCCTAACATATTGACAGACACACGAGGCGCTCTTGTTGTATGATGTAAGATATATATTTCTAGTCCAAATGAATTGAAGAATCTGGTATGTTCTTCTGTGACGTCGATCATTTGCTATGACGTTGCAACAATCCATATTGTGATGACGCCACTCGCGATACCATTGTTGGCGGTCCAAATACCAAACGTCACAAGAGAACGCCACAATACAAATGTATCAAAATGTATATATTCGTAGTGTCGCAAGCTATCGTATGGCTGCAGGATAAATCTGACCCCCTCTGCACTCCGCCCTCTACCGGTATGTCAGCAAAGTTGTTCCCCTTTACGTATCCGTGACCGTCGGTATTGGTGATTGGAGGGCTACTATCACAGCACACAAGGTGATGGTCCAGTGGCTGCGTAGGCCCGGAAGCTCCAGGGGCTTGGATGACCGGAGACTCGTTCTTCAGCGTATTTTTGAGCAACAAAACAAGAAATGTTCGCCTGCATAAACTCTATTTGTTTGGCCTGTTTTGTTATTTCTCACAACATTATTTTTAAATATTCCCCGCCAAACAAATGACGATCTTCGGAAGTATAAATAATTTAGATATTGAATATATATCGTTTCAATCGAAAGGTTAATTAAACTTGAACATGTCATTAACAGAATTTTTGTCGACGGAGTCGTATACACTCGTTTGGCTAGTCACTCTTCCGTTCTGTGAGCTTTCTTCGGCCATCTGATTTGCGCAGTTAAATAAACCCTCAAACCCTCAAGTATATTTTCCATCAAATGAAAGACCATTGTGAACAGTATCGGAAAATATTTATCGTAATTTTTTACGATTTTATTTCACAGAGTAAACTGCAAATAAAGCATGGTATTCTATGGTGGTCTGTTGTAATCATGTTTAGGTCCAGTGACATCACACTACCTTAATACATATATTTCAAACTGTGTATGGACTTTCCAATGCTTGATTCAAGCTTTAATAAGGTGCGTATACTTTGGGTTTCAACACAGACTCACTGTTCCAATGTGCACGTTTCACCAAAATCGGAGAAAATAAATGCAAGATTCAGATTGACTTGACACTTATGAGTTACCATCCCCCAGATTTTGGTGAAACATGCACATTGGAACAGTGAGTCTGTGTTGAAACTCAACGTACATGTATACACACCTTAAGCTTGAATCAAGCATTGGAAAGTGCATATTACACAGTTTGAAATATATGTATTAAGGCAGTGTGACGTCACTGGACCTAAATATGATTACAACAGACCACCATAGAATACCATGCTTTATTTGCAGTTTACTCTGTGAAATAAAATCGCAAAAAATTACGAGAAATATTTTCCGACACTGTTCACAATGGTCTTTCATTTGATGGAAACTATACTTGAGGGTTTACGATCACTTTAACGAATACTCATTTTGCAGAATATGCATTTCGCACATTTCCATTTAAACTCCGTCGTCCGTCATTTTTTGAAGATATTTTTTGTTCTGCTTGTTGGGGAGTCGAACGCAATTCAGCTTATGAATTCCTATTTCATTTTATTTCAGTTTTTTTTTGCTTTAAATATTAGGGGAGAGGGGAAACTGTTCCGCCGTCCTTGCCTAGACCCGAATTCAATTCAAAATTGAAACGGAGATGAGGAGACTGGCAGGTTATGAATCCCTCAACGCCTAGCTAAATAATATATAGCCCTCACGAGTATGAGTGATGTCCTACTTGTTAAAAATTACAGACCTACCACACCTCTTGAATGATACGAAAGTTATTCATACCTATATATTTTGTAAGCACAGGCAATATCTATTTCCGAAGTGGTATGAAAACCTGTAATTTATCAGATTTCTCGAGTCTGTTCTCCGCCGGATGAAGGCCGAACAGAATACGGAAAAGTACTGGATATCGCTCCGCGAATATGAAGACACACGATTCCCAAGCCATCTTATTTATTCACGCACACTGGAAGTGATGTCATACATGACGTCACACTTGCGCAGAAAACACCTGCGCATATAAAGCTCATATTGAGCCTCTTTGATCTCTGAGTGCACTCTATCAGATGATGCATCACTTCCGTAATATAAATTATATAGGAAGCAAATGGAACCTTATTGACCTCAGAGGTCAAAGGTCAAGGAAGGGACGTATGCCCTTTGTATACTACTAACGTTCAAGACAACATACACTACATGTTCGAACAAAAACTTGTTATGAAATCATTCACACATAAGATTTGTTACCGGCTGGTTTGTTATTTTAAGAAATTGAAGACTTGTTATAACCCAGCGTACGTGACTTTCCATACCTCACACATATAAAAATGGCGGTAACGATTGCTGCCACACCATTGGTCAATTATCTCCGGGTCGGAGATGTATCTCGGGGTCGGAGATAATTATCTCCGGGTCGGAGATGTTTCTCCGGGTCGGAGATAATTATCTCCGGGTCGGAGATGTATCTTGGGGTCGGAGATGTTTCTCCGGGTCGGAGATAATTATCTCCGGGTCGGAGATGTTTCTCCGGGTCGGAGATAATTATCTCCGGGTCGGAGATGTTTCTCCGGGTCGGAGATAATTATCTCCGGGTCGGAGATAATTTCTGGACGAAAAAATAATTTTCACCCATGTCCTATCTATGCTTCCGTATATTCGTGCAGGTAGGTCACAAAAAATGAATCATAACTCATTCATTTGCCCCTTTAGCCTATTTCAGAAATGGTTTCATATCCCTTGTACCACTAAAGGGCGCGATGGTGCAGGGAACTTACGGTAAGTGTCAAAGGTCCTCGCAATTATTCTAAGCAATTAACTATTCAATTATTTTTTTAATATTAAATATAAAATGTGTACGGTTTTATATAAAAACTGTAGACAGATATTCCCCGAATTAAAATAGTTTTTCGAACAAATGGTCTGAAAAAGTTGCTTAATCTATAATTGGAAATAATTGCAGGGACCTTTGATAAAAGTGAAACCAATAGTCATTATTTATCAAAAGCACAGTTTTTGTGCAAAAGTTGATCTTTACTGCGTTGCGATGACGAAGAGGGGAAACCCCACGTACGCACGATTCAGTTTGAACAACTCCTTCAGTTTTGCACGTGAGCGAACTACTTTTCATATGCTCTGTCCAGATAAAACAGGGAAAATAAATCTCCAGATAATTCTTTCTAACGCTAGGTCAATAGAGGTATTATGCAGACTTGAAAAGTAATCGAAATGTTCGGCAAACTTCTATTTTACTACATATGATGTCACTTCCGGCGATGTGCGCGCGGCCCCGAATCCGGTCCAAAAGTCTGACTGGTAGCTGGGGTGTTATTAGACCCCCAGCGAGGTGGTTGGTTCAGGAGAAGATAATGCACTGTCTGAGTAGAGCTATATGTGGATAGGGGATAAGAAGAGCTCTGGACACCAGACAAGATCCGCAACATGTCTGACACAGTCGACGTTGTTGTTGTGATTTTGTATTTATTTATTTTTCAAGAATATAATTATTTCCCACCTTTTCATACACCACAATGACAGTGGATGTCATAAAAAAGGCTTTCTATACGACCTACATCGACCTACTTACCCCTCCTCCACTAGATCTGCATCTAAATGACAAGTGACGCAACTATAACGTTAAAGCCGTATACCGACTTTCGCCAATCCCGATACACGGGGAATTCGGGTGTCTGCAGACAACCAACAGTAAATAGATGAGCGTGCGTGGACTATGGTGAAAACTCAACGGGCGTGGAGAATGCCATGAGGTAAGTTCTCCCTGCGAACCGCGTACCGGCATTCGTGGCGAATTCTTTAACATTATAGTTGCGTGTCTTGTCATTTAGAAGCAGATCCAGTGAAGGAGGGGTATGTAGATCGATGTAGGTCGTATAGAAAGCATTTTTATGGCATCCACTGTCATTGTGGTGTATGAAAAGGCAGGAAATAATTATATTCTTGGGAAAAAATATATATATATATAATCACAACAACAACAACATCGACGAAGACACCCACTGCTACCCAAGCCCCTGTGATGTCTGAAGATCACAAGCTTATGTCGCTGTTCCCTGGAGCAGATCGCTGTTCAGTCCACGCTGATTGGCTGTTGCGTTGTCTACTAAGAGAGTAACCGTATTTGGAAATGCTGGGCAGCCTCAACAAGTAGGTCAGACAATCTTCGCACGTCAAACCACAGCACTGAAGAATACGAACCAACCTGAATTCACGACGTGTAACAGCGACCCGAATAGCAACGCCCTTTATATAGTCTGCAGTGGTTGCTAAGTGACAACGACCAAGAAAAAGACAAACAGCCCCTCCTGTATACGATGGCCCTGTGGTGTCCTGAAGCACCTGCTATCACAGCCAAAACATAAATCTTTGATCAGAACATAAATAAATAGGATGAAGCCTGTCATCCCGTTCCCTGATACTATCCAAGCAATGTTACAGACAGTGTATTTTGCTTGACGGCTCTGTGTATACTGGAAGAGAACAAAAACAAAAGAAACAATTTATAATACAATTTAGATGCACCATGCCTGAATGAACATGCACATAGACTTTTTAAAAGTCATCTCTTCCTTTTCTATTGTTTTAAATTATAGTGCTTGTAAAGCTATGAACTGAACGAAGAAATGCAGGCCTAAAGCGAAATATAAAGAGAGCATTGTGAGATGGACCGCGTAATCCGTAAGGGAAGCGGCCCGAAACCTAAAATTTCAGGTTACCAGGGCCAGACAGACGTACATAAACTTTGTGGTCTTTAGATATATCACCGATCCACCCTGGCGCCCAGGTTGTAGAGGATATAGCCACACATACAGACCTCCCATGCACCTTATTTGGGGTGTTCTTTATAAATGCTCCCCACCCCCACCGATTCCTCAATGTCAATCACATTGTCACCATCTGGTCGAAATGAACGGTAACATGAGTAAGGTAAGAAACATGTGAAAATGGTGCATTGATTCCGACTCATTATTCAGTGGATCAAGTATCTGGGGTGGAGGGTTTTATCTAAAGTTTTACCACCGTGGGCCTTCACCTATTCCGTTGTCAGGCTCTCTTTGTTTCCCCGAAGTAGGTCCATCCGCGGTGTAAACGAGCGTAAGATCAGACAATAAAATTAGCATCAGGGAACTCCGTTCAAATAAGGGAAATGATTATCTATCAATTAATCAAAATATCTGCTCTGGAAGAAGTGCAATTCGTGTGTCAAGGTCAGATTTAGCCTGGTACCAGCTACCCATCTCCCTAGTATAATCCGTGGCGTGTCCTACTCCTCCTCCTCCTCCTCCTCCTCCTCCACTTTACTCACTGCACAGCGGGTCGCATAGATGTGGCGCGGGATAGGGTGGGGCGAGAGACCTGAGGTTTTCGCTACCTGAGATTCCATGCGCCAGGCTTGCACCCTACAGTAGAATGGGTCGACTGCGCATGCGCGATGAGTAGTAGTATAGAAAGGGCACGCGATCTCCCTATCCCTATAGGTGTGGCACGGGATAGGGTGGGCCGAGAGACCTGGGGTTTTCGCTACCTGAGGTTCCATGGGCCAGGCTTGCACCCTACAGTAGAATGGGTCGACTGCGCATGCGCGATGAGTAGTGCGCGATGAGTAGTGCGCGATGAGTAGTATAGAAAGGGCACACGATCTCTCTATCCCTATAAACTAACCCATGGAGGTGAATGAACCCATGGGAGTGAATGAGCCATGGGGTGAAATCCGTGGCGTATGAGGGTCGGCTCATGTGGGTTTCACTTCTTAAGGGTCGGCTCATGTGGGTTTCACTTCTTAATCCGTGGCGTATGACGGTCGGCTCAAACCCCCTGGGGTGGGGACAGTGGTTGGGTTCAATGAAAGATCGTCATTATAAAGGGGACCAAAGACACTATTTTTTTTCTCCAGCCCTAAATTTAGTGAAACACTGAGTTTTATTCTAAATGAAAGTATATGGATTGTAGATATAGAATACATAAAATGTTTGCAATATACAAACAACTTTTGAAAATAATTTGATAAGAAAATATCGAATTGCTGTGTTGTAGGACAGACGAAATCCCCACTCTTCTTGTTCGTTATTAATTAGAAAACAACAATAATTTGTGAGTTTCTTATCTGCATGCTTCTGAGAGTCCATGCGTTTTGTTTAATAAATATTATCCAAATTCTATCAAGCTAGAAGAATGACAATTGGCTGCGTCCGGCATACTGCCCAGGGAGACAAACAGCCAGGTGTAACTCCAAGTTGCAGCTTACAGAAAATTGTCAGTTGAAAGCCATCTATTTTTTGCGCCAACAGCGGAAGAGCCAACTGTGGCATACAGATAGTCAACGAGAGCTGGAGATGCTGACGTGGAAAGGAGCGAATACTTAACAAACTCATACTTCTAGCTAGATAGACTTCTGACATATCATCCAAAAGAAATGAAAGCGCTCTTGGAATGTCTCAAAATATCACGAAATTCATTTTATTTATTCATTTTACGACCATGATATGATAGACCCACGCAGGGTATAGAGACTTACAATTCTCTTAACAAAGGAACCTAACAAGATCAATTCATCGATAAACTCGACATAAACCAGAAATAATAAGGTTCAGAGAACAAGAAATCTTCCTAAATTGATTCATTTCATTGTGGTAATGATCATGACATTTAACGCACTTGATTTTTCTATAGTTCCATGAACAGAAATATGAGGCTACGCTTACTTCTGAATATTTGATTCAATTTTTGTCTTGACCTCAGTATAATAGCATAATGCACCAGCATACAGGTAGCATAGTTGGCCTATTTTCATCTTCACACGCCCAGGTAATCCCCAACCCTCGCAAAGAGTTTACCTCGACATTCTTGTCCTCCTAACCCGGAAACTCTGGCTGTGATAGCTGAATATATAGGTAAGGGGTCGTAGCATTCCTTTCACAGCCCAGAGCGCTCCTAGGTTAAATTTTAGCGATAAAATCTGACGTTCCGAAAAGTGACTTTTCGTAATCTTTCGCTGGCGAAAATAACGAAACGGGAGAGAAATAATATGCCAATTTGATACAGTTTGACCGACCTGAGCTTCTTTTAACATGTACCATCTTTCATGACTGTTTTAATGCTGACAAAATGTGATTAAACGTGTGGGAAAAACATTGACTGGTTTCCCCGTTTTGGCGCGTTTCTGACATGTTGTAAGAATATGACCTACGCTATTTTTATCTCGTGGCCTTTTTGATCACGTGAATAAACACACGTCGCTACTGGTTTATAACCGGCATGGGTCGATTTCTTGATGACGTGAGCCAAAAGGTCAACCATATTCTGCGCATGTCCCTGTCAATTGTGGAGAAAGAACACAACGGTTTTTTGGGGACAAAATCCGTGTTTGAAGGCAGATTCCATCTAATTAAAGGAGTCATTAGGTGGATGTCATATTGCTGGAGATGCCAAATCATATTATTTTTCGATAAAATGCTTGTTGTGCCTCTGTCCCAATTCCCCACGCCGTGTGCAGTTAAAGATCTCGAGCGACTGACGTCTTATTTAGTCCTTTCCATTTCAGGCTCTATTGTTCCTTCGGGCTAAGGAGTCCGATTCAGTAACAACAACCTAAAAATATAGCAACGAGTTGCAATCCTCGGGTTGCAAGCACCCATCGCTACCAATGAGCCAACAGGGCCACATTCAGCATCAGCGTGTCCCATAAGATAGATATAGTCATTTCCACTATCGAAATCTGTTACATGAAAATCCGATAATTGACAAATTTGGGTGAATTACAATGAAGAATAACGGGAAAACTATTGCAGATAGGTGAAATCGGGTGGCACATTTCCGAAAGGGCTGCTCCTGGACAACATAATGCAACAAACTACAAGGCTGTACCTCTCGTAGTTCCAGAGATATAGGCTCTACAATATGTGCTCCATTTCTGACAAAATTCAAGATGGCGGCCAAACCACGTGACCTAGGTGCAAAATTTTTGCATATTCGTGATCGCCATATCGCAATGCATATATGTAGTCACTTTCCCCGTCCAAATCCGTTATTTGAAAATCCGACAATTTTGATTGGTCGATGGCGGCCATTTTGTTTTACGGAGGAAAATTTCAAATAGGATTTTGAGAGCCCCAGATCCATCGAACATGTGTACCAAGTTTCGAGGCAATCGGCCCAGTGGTTCCAGAGAAGAAGATCTTAGAAGGTTTTAGGATAAATCCAAGATGGCCGCCAACGATTCTGACCAATGGGCTTTTTCCTAGGATATGCATTAGACCTAGAGGGCCCGAACCACCATGTGAAATTTCAGCTTCGACGATGCAGTAATATTGATTTTATAGAATGGACAAAATCTGGCGGAAAGAAAAAAAATAAGAATACCAATAATAAGAGGTTTGCACGCCTCTGGCTTGCAACCCTAAAAATAGACTCTTTAGCCGATGTTTTCGGACTACCCATTCTCCATGATTCAGATCTGTGTTCCCAGTACCTCCGTACCAGGCCCTGCAGGCAGATTAGAGCTGTACATTTATTACTGGGACTGTCAGTTTAAAATAAAAGTCAGCCGCGTGGGGCCCCGGGGATTGACCTGGGATGTCCTCGGGCACACTCCAGGTCATGGTAAGAATAGGCCTCGGCCCCTCCGAGAGCTTGTCGTGACTAACTGTGGGGTTCCCATGTGTGAAAAGGAATAAGACTCCACTGGGTGTTTGAATGAATAGGACCCTGCCCGTGTGGTTCACAGGGGCTCGTTACCGTTGTTATGTGGTTAATTAGGTTGATTACAGTGGGGGAAGTCGAGGTAGGGAATAAATGGAGAAGGGAGGTCAATTAAGTCGGAGCCGTCACCTCACCACGCTCACAAATCTCCCGTTTTATATCCCCTTGTCTTCGAAAAGCGAATAAACTTCCCTTTTAACAGATCGAGAAATGGTCAAAACGCATATATCTCACTTTACCTTCTCCCGATATGGCCTCTTTATGCAAAAAAGTCCATTTATCTGCCAAATTTTAAACGATATTTCCAGACTGACCAAAATCTCGATAATTACTTTCGCCAAAGTGGCCGAGAATTAACCAATTAACAACGGTAACGAGTCCCTGTGGTGTGGTTTCCGGGCTTGAAAAGGAATAAAAACCAAACGTCTTGATATGACTGAAATAGTGTTGAAAGCGACGTTATGTCATACTCACTCACTGACCCTTAGAATAGCAGCCAATGAAGGATGCCCCACCTTCGTGGGATCTCAGTATATTTCGATGAAGGCCGAGTTCAGCTAATCATATCGTATTTACATTTAGTTATATCTTCGCTATATGGCCGAAATAGCGCTGAACACGACGTTAAACCCTAACTCACCCACTCATACAGAGAAAAGCTGGAGGAAGAACTCGTTGATGCTCCGGAGAAAAGCCATGCACAGGGGGTGGGGGGGGCGGTCGCCGCTGAAGTCAAAACAACGATGGATACGATACATGTGAATTCTAAAATAAACTGAGGGATTGAAATGTACAATACATTACCTGGCAACCAAATCCGCTCATATATGGGCATATTTGGAGATATCATGAGGTCGCGAATGTTTCATAATCAACCGGCTCGTAATCGTTATGGCTTATAAGATATCCGTCGTGGCAAGGATTTTTTGAAACGAGCCGTGAATGGGGATGATGCAGCTACCTTGATCATAACGTTATATGATGTTGATCTATATATCAGGTGTGTTGGTGTCATCCTTTTGAGCAATCTGTTAATGTGAATATGAGGGATGTATTGCACACTCGCGAAAATTGGTATGGTATTTAGAAAATGCACCGAGTTGTGTTCTCTTGCCCCCATGCATGCATGCATCGACGCGAACCCAGTCAAATCAGATCACGACAGAGATTTGCCTTGCCTGTTTACCTCGGTATATGCGTTCAGCGGGCCCTAGAGTTGCTCCATTCTTCAATAGCTGATTCTTGTCGAAAGCTGAGCATTGTGAATATAATTGTTGCGACAGCTGACATCATTGTACGCTGACATGAAATATATCAACGTCGATGTTCATTTCTCGCGCACCGAATACATTTGTCAATTTCCGCGAGATGTGGAAATGAAATCTGGTGAGCTCGTGAGGGAATAAGGTGCATTCGATTGAATGAAGCAGCGTACTGGAATTAGGCACTAAAAGGTTCCGAGAAAACAACTGGCTATATTTAACAGTGCACGTGAGGAAGACCCCCATGATACAAGAATCAGGACACAGTTTAACACGTCCATGGAAGCTTTCGTTCGGCACATTTTGTACTTTAGCTTTTGAAATCCCAATATCCCAAGTGGCGATTTACTCTAAGGAGAAGATTATTTGACGAAGTATCATTTTTCATTTCGATCTTGCACAGAACACACAGGAAAGAGGAACAAGGCAATTGTAGAGATAAGATATACGTGGACAGCAGTATATTAACTGAAACGTACTTCAAACATTCGCGTTTTTCTCGGGGATCTCCGGTGGCAGATATCTCTAAAAAGACTTGGATTCCATATTGGACGTGACTTACAGCAGATCGGAAAACAAACTATGACGTCACTATGGACTATATACCAATGCGACACGACTAGTGTAAAGACATATATCCCTGAGTAGTGTGTGGCGTGTTTGGTGTGGGTTAGGGTCGGTAGTGACGTCATCGACGGAAGTGAGGTCATCACCGGAAGTGACGTCACCGTTCAACACCCGGTCCTTCAGACACTTCTGGTAGCTGCATTCTGGGGTCGCGGGTGCCTGAAAACTCGGACTCGGATTCGAACAGTGTCACAAAAAATCCAGAAAAACGGAATTTACATCCATGAATTCCTATGTTCTTGTGTAGCAAAGTAGGGGGTGTGGGAATTTCGATCCATCGGGCCGGGGCTTTAAAGTACGACCGGAGGGGTCTGGGGCCGTTGCTTGATCTTAGCCGGTGACGTCATGGTGCGCATGTGCACTCGACGGGAACGACTGTGATGGGAGATTTGGAGGGGGCGGGGGGGAGTATAGGCGGGCCATTTTTGATCCAAACGTGGTGTCGTATTGAAGCGCTCCTTTGGGTGGAGTCGTACTGGGATGGCCACGTTGAACCGTGATGTCATTCTGCTCATGTACAGAAGGGACGAAACATGTACCCCGTCAGAGTTGTGTTCCTTGCGTACAGAGTGTATAGATGATCGATATCAAATGGTGATTCCCAAGAAACAAGTTTTTATTCGGTTTGTTATGAAAATGCGTAGAATATTGATATTGCCGGACACTAAAAGCTCGATATAACATGGTATAGGACATACAGGTTATGTTTATTGCAGATATATAACAGAATCCGGCTTTTGCACTATAGCTAATGCCGGCTTCGGCCGCAAGGTGGCGCTGGCGCCCACTGCACTCCGGTCTGTTCCGGTTAGGCTGTCTGCTAAACTGAACATGTGCAGGAGGGAAGGCGGGTATTGTATTTCGCCTCGTTTCGTCAGATTTTCTCACTGATGGAGACGCCTTTGGTAGTTTAGGTAAGTATAGTCATCAAGTCTTATTTTTACTCGTTTGTACAACCATCATAAGAGCCGCTTTGTCAACAAATTGGGCAGTCAGAGGTCATAGTTGTTGTTGTTATAAAAACAATAGTCTTGCGTGTCATCGACTCCGGGATAAAGGATTACTGTACCGTACGATTGTGGAGGCATAATCACTGATAATATTGTCGCGGTTCTCCTGGCTTCAATCGGCTTTAATCATATTGAGATGATTTATCCTCTTGATAAATTACAAATGTTTTGTTTTGTAGTATAATAAATACTGATCCTAGGGGGCCACACCTACAATATTACTGGTGAAAACTCAGACTCCTACTTGCCCGTATTGTTTTTCTAGGTTATCCCTAGTATTCATTGTTTAGTATCTGCGGGTGCAAGTTTCGGGCTATTTTAGGTCGAAAATTCTTATTTCTGACCAGCGAAACCCTCATCAGGGAACCTACGCATCGACCGATATGGACATTTTTTTACCTAATCCCCTCTACCTCACTACTCTAGCTCCACAGCGCAAACTACACATCACACAGAACTTTCTTGAACATTCCATATGCTTCCCACTTACCACTTAGCTGGAAGTTGTGTCGCGAACCAGTTGATTTTGCTAAAGGAAGAATGGGGGCTCCCCGCACCCTCTGCATAGATTAACACACACGAAACGAACGTGTCTGACTTGTTAGCAGCCAAACCCCGCTCACCCCAATTTCATCGATTGGATCGATTTCTGAGCCGGCGCAAAATACGACCATCTGATTGGTTCTTTTTTTCGCACAACCGCCATTGGTCCATTAGGCCGAGCGGTGTAGCTCACCGTGTTTGCCAGTATTCCACCAAGCTTAACATGTAAGCAGACGCCGAACAAACTTCTCAGTGATTCCCCGCTATAGGTATTTACCATAGTACATATCATAGTATAATACTACATGGTAGTATGTTATCGTATGTCGTATGTAATACTATATTATTACTACTACAGGGTAGTATGTTATGCTTCCGTATGTTCGTATTTAAATGCCATATTCCCGTATATTGATGAGGCGTCCTCATTAGATTTGACCCTTTGTTCAAAGTGCACCGGTGTTTGTTGTGCGCATGTGCACACGCGCAAGGTCAAAGGTCATGTTCGGGAATATGCGCTTTCCTTACTACTGCCAATCGGTAATACGAAATCCGTTTCTGCCTACACAGCATCGAGCATCTGCTATTGAAATTTCGACGCGATTAATTAAATTGAAATTCTTTTGCGAAAGATTCATCTTCTGCCATTTTCTTCACAACGGTCATATTTTTCGGCCCCAGAACCTCAGTATTCTTGATGGTGATGTTTCCTTGCATTTATTATCCCATTTTCGACGTTCGAATCCGATAATCAGAAAATCTGACAATTTTGATTGGTCGATCACAGCCATATTGTTTTACAGAGCAAATTCTCCGCAATGGAATGACCCAATTCCATTGATCATGTTTCTCGTCGATCGGTTCAGCGCTTCCGTATAAGAAGATTTTTATCACATTGGAAAAAAAAGAAAAAAATCGGCCAATCCCAAATTACTAATTGGATTCATTTAGTTCCTAATCCCGGATTCCCCATATAATTGAAGCGAATCCTTAGACAATAGCTTTGTAAACTGAAGTAGACTATAAACACGCTGCCTTCCGTACTTTGTTGTGGTGAGCTACTGAAATACTGTTGGTGCGGTCCCGATAGCTGGAGTGACTGATGAGATTTTGTGTTCTATCCGAATAGAATTAACAATAGCAGACGTGATCGTGATAAAGGTATAGTTTCTCAAACTTACAGAAAATACGCGTTGATTTGAAAATCATTTGTGTTGCAATTCATAGGAGAAAATCTGTGATTTGAAGACGGATGTATTTCTCGGAACGGCAGTAAATGTCTCAGGACTGATATCAATGAACAGAATTACAATCCTGAGATTGTGAAAGTATGGCGTTCAATAGTTTAGCAGGAGTGTTGTACATTTGTAGTTGGTATAAACATTTGGCAATATTAAACTACTATGTAGCTGAACAGTAAACTGTTGTTTCACTAGCACTTGTCAGGTCGCCTGCTAATGTCACAATTGTGTTTATTAGCAGGCCACTCTGCATGCGGAGTTAACCGCTTTTGTCACAATCGTGAAAGTAGCTGGCGACTCTATGGAGATTCAACCACTTAGTCCGTGAGCTACTAGGGCTCACCTTGCACCCCCACCACTACAGACCGAAACTATGTTTTTTATGTCCTTTAGGCCTTGTCAAATAAGAAACAGTTTGTTAACAGTCGATAAACTGGGACTCACTACCCTTTTAATCACTTTGAAATTACTCCTGTGTTAATAAGTACAATTTTTGTGACAATAGGGGGTAGGGTTACAAGAATAGTCTTATCTTCCATAATTATTATCCAATCTTTATAATGTTGGCCACATATTATTCAGCATTGATTACTGCATCGAATATTTACAAGATAATATCACTATTTGTTGGGTATGACGTCACACAGGGACCATACATACAAAAGTAGGAGTAGTAGTGAAAGCGGGCGTTTTGGGGTGCGTGAGGGTGTGCTTGAGTGATTGAGGGACCATTCTTGGTTCGAATGCGTCGTGTGAGGTGTCAAAGTGAAGCCCTCGGTATGTAGACCACGGCTTGAGGGATCTCCACATGATCTGTGACGCCATTGGTGACGTCATCAGTAGGAGTAGTAGACAAAGTGGGTAATTTGAGGGTGCGAAGGAAGGTTTTTTGGGGTAGAGATGGACCATCTGATGCGACTTCCAACAAAAACCATACCATTCGTCATCTACATGCAGAGAGTTACAAGATGACACCCAACACGGTCCATTTAGACCACAGATGGTCCATCTCTACCCCAAAAACCTTCCTTCAAACCCTCAAAATGCCTACTTTGGCTACTACTCCTACTGATGACGTCAGCAATGACATCACAGATCATGTGGAGATCCCTCAAGTCGTGGTCTACATACCGAGGGCTTCACTTTGACACCTCACACGACGTATTCGAGCCAAGAATGGTCCCTCATCGCTCAAGCACACCCTCACGCACCCCAAAACGCCCGCTTTCGCTACTATTCCTACTTTTGTATGTATAGTCCCCGTATGACGTCATACCTAACAAATAGTGATATTATCTTGTAAATATTCGATGCAGCAATCACTGCTGAATAATATGTGGCCAACATTATAAAGATTGGATAATAATTATGGAAGATAAGACTATTCTTGTAACCCTACCCCCTATTGTCACAAAAATTGTACTTATTAACACAGGAGTAATTTCAAAGTGATTAAAAGGGTAGTGAGTCCCAGTTTATCGACTGTTAACAAATTGTTTCTTATTTGACATGTCCTAAAGCACATAAAAAACATAGTTTCGGTCTGTAGTGGCGGGGGTGCAAGGTGAGCCCCATTAGCTCCACCGGACTAACTCCATACGGAGTTAAGAATCCATCCTTGGTACATCAACGAATCTGAATAGGAGGGATGTCATGGTATTGTTGACACTGTGGATATTTCTAGAGTGATAGACCTACGTATTGTGTGGGTCATCCATCTGGAATTTTCTCGAGGTCGTGATCGATTTATCGCAAGTAAATGTCGATTATCATAATTGCAAATGGCCGACGCACGAAGGGACCCGTATGACGAGGGAAATTCGGTCGCAGCGCCATCTGTTTGTGGGTTAATCATTTGGAGCTTTCTAGAAGTTGTTGTGATTGTATCTGGGTGACAACATACGTCAAGGCTGTACCGGTGGAAGCTTCTTGATTTGATAGAATGTACTGGAATGCCACATAGATATAAATAGCCGGACAATTAGTCAATCTAGGAGGGAATTCAAACGGCTTCTATGTGGGCGCATTAGATTGTGCTACTGGGTATTAACTTTGCCTGAGATTACTGACTGCTGGATTGCATATTCCTGTTGGATTACTCCTGTGTTTGACCGCTGTATTATCTACGTGATTGAACTGACGGAAACTGGACAACAGCTGAGCGGTGTGGACTATAAAAATACAGGAACGCGATTTCTGCGCGTCGGCACGGACTGCATAGAGATTTGCACGTTAGTATGGACTGTGAGATATACACCGATATAGCATTGAACAGTAAGACTATATTTCTCATTTATTTAATGTATTAACCTTTCTTAATTTGTATATGATTTTAGTATTTAAATAAATATTTGATTGTTAATCCTTGATTTCACAAAGCTTTCTGTTGCGTTTTTTCTATTATCGTTTAGACGTAACAGGAAACATTAGTAGCTTTACTTATTGAATGTAAAGTAACATACTCTATTTCAGAGACGACCATCCGAAATTTGAAATCTAGTTTATCGATACAAATGGGTGGAGCCGACACTTCATATGGTGACTGAGACAATCACATGATGCATATCTCCTGATGAAGCGAATTGGTCGAAATCAGCGGAATATTACCGAATTAAGGAATATCACATTTCATTCAATTATTACCCTTAGCCGCTAAACTTCATTCACCCTGTATTCGGCCCTACTCCAGCTTCACAAAGCATTATGTCACATGACCGCCCAGTTTAAACGAGCCAATGCAATTATCTAGTTTTAAATATTTGTCCTGGAAAGTAGAGAGGGACACGGCTGTGGATACTGCGCGTGGAAATTTGTTACTTTACTTCTCACAATCTTGATGCATATTTGTTGTTGTTTTTGTTTTAGGAGATCGATATTGCAAACGGTCTAAAATATTTGGTAGAAATAAAAACGGCGGTAGTTCACATAGACAATAGTGTTTTCTATTTTCTGATCGGGACATTTCGAGGCCCACCAAGGGATCATTTCACTCCATCGCTGTCACGAGGTATGTCTTCGTTCAACGAATGTGATTGCCTCGATCGCCCGTTTCGGACACACACTAATACACCCAGATAACACCTGTTACCGCATGGCGATGGACAGAAGAAGATACCCCCGCGGCCATCTCGATTGATGCTTAACGCTCGAAGATCTTCTTCTCCCGAACCGCTAAACCGATCGCCGTTTGACATCGCATATATGCTCTATGAGGTTGCGCCGTTTTAACGTTTCTGTGGAAAATGCTCCGTGAACCATTATGACCGACATTGACCAGTCAACATCGTAAGATTTTCAAGTTAACGGATTTGAACCGGGAAAGTGGCTGCATATATGGGGGGATACCACAAGGCCGAATATAGCGGTTTCAAAGTCAAAAAAACTTCTTTTTCACTGGAAACGCCAGTAGATGGCTCGTTCGACTCGAACTTCAAATCGATTCCCCAATTGCTCCGATATTTCATAGGAATATACCTTATGATATATCGGTCTCAACCACATGAAATGGCGAACCATTTGGCGGCCATATTGGAATTACCCTAAACCTTCTAAGATCTCCTTCTACAGAACAGCTGAACCAATCGCCGCCAAACTTTTTTGGATGGGCGGAGATCTTTCTACAAAGCCATGCCTAGCCCAATTGGAGAAAGCTTGAAGGTTCCAGGCATTTATATATCGGTGATCAACAGGTATCGGAAATATATCCATGGATATATCCTATTAGATTAGGCTGCTGGTGATATTGATTGAACGCAATAACAGACCAGTATATAGCTGTCAATAGACCTTCGGACCTCCAATAGGATTTTGATCGTACCCTTTTGTCTACTACCGCTCCTTACCAAACAATGGTTTGTCTGTGAAGCCACTCACTCTTCTTGTCGTGCGAAACGAAGCCGGTTAGCTCATAATCAGATTTGGCTGATACGGTTTGATAGCTTAGGATAAATTAGCTGAAGCTGGTAGCCCTCACTTAAGAAGACCCGTATTCCATCACCTTCGCCTTCATCGTCGCAAAATGCTAAGTAGAAATGGGTCATTCTGTACACCGGGGAGGCAGATAAAATCTCTGAATTGCTGAATATCCAAATAAATTCTAGATATTGCATATTATTAAAGGTCATCCCAAACGCTCTGAGGTCAAAAATATAAAAAAATAGTCCTTTCGATTCTGAAAATAATGATATTTTTTTCATAATTTTGTGCAGTCTGGTTGGCGAGATATTGCCGTTTGAAAGGTGAAAATCGCTCTCCTGTCAATTCCAGCTGTGACGTCACGGAGGGAAGCGGTCTTGTATTCTCTATGTTAAAGCCGTATACCACAGTCGTATGTAGCTGCTGATTTCTGGAGATTTTCGGAGTATCGGGGCATCATTTTTTAAATATGCCGCGACGTTGTGTAGCTGGAGGTTGCAGTTTTACTACAGATGACGGTGTTAGTATTCATTTGTGGCCTAAAGACGAGAAAATCGCTGCAAATTGGACGAAATTTGTACGCAACACGAGAGTGTGGAAAGAGGGCCCGAGCCAGTACTCGTATAATTTGCTCGGCACATTTGACAGAAAGACATCATTCGAGGACATCTACAGCGTAGCAGTTGAATTCGGGTACAAACCAAAACTAAAGAGAACAGCTATTCCAACTATCAAACGTAAGAACAATCAGAATGTGACGGCAAAGAAATCGGACAAGGAGAATCTATCACGGACATCGGCTGAACGAACCCAGCCTGCAAGCGAGGCCTCGGGCAGGGAAACGGCTGTACATGTCCTGCTCGCTCTCGCGTAGCATTTGTTGCTTGAGCATCTACAGGTTAGACTGAGTGAGTCTCTATTTCATATATACTATTTAATAATAATAAAATGATCTTTCATAAATATATATACGTTTGATAAGTAAATAAATAAAAAACACCAATTGGAGTGAATGGCTGTAGATACAGAAGTGATAATAATACTTTCATAATCCCTTGACATTTGAGATTGTGGGAATATCATTCGATTTCAATTTAATTGAGGTAATTTGTCGAAAATTTAGCAAATGTGAATGCCGATCCACTCACCACGGCTTACTTTTCGCCATGAATGTCCAAAGTTTTTTTATCAAACTATATAATTCTGAAATTGGTATTTCATGGGGATTATGGGAAAACAAACAAAATTCAAGTCGGACGTATATCAGTAGAGTTATCAACAGTTTACTGTCCATACTGCCGAATCAAGGAGTTTATCCCTTCGAAAAGGCTGCCTCGGTCAGTAACAACAATAACAACACAGATGTGCTCGTTCGTTACATCACAGAATCGTTCTACATTCAATACAGTTTGAAATATATGGACATTTGGTCTTATAGATGACGATAATAAGGTTTCCAGTCAAGTTGCATACCAATCTGTATTCAACAAACGACCTCTCCGAATCCTATCGTCGTCGAGTTCCACGTTGTCAGAGTGGTTGTCACTGTCAGAATCGGAGCCGTACGGCTCAAATTGATAGGGCTGAATTCCGCCGTTGGTCTGCAAACAACTGTTAATTTGCCCGTCATCATCCCCCTCTATGTCTATTTCATCTTGGCGAAAAATATTTCCATCTAAGCAGCTGATATCGCTCGAATCGACATCTGAACCGGAGCTCTGACTGCACTCGCTTTCCATGTTATCCGCTGTTTTTTCTCAGGCAACTTCCCTGCGTGACGTCATCAACCCAGCTGTGAAAGTGTGAAAAATCCCACTTTGCTCCCATATTACGTGTGTTTCTGATCAGATTAGAATTTTTTCAATATTTTTTTCATACAAAGTGAAGTATGAACTATGATTTTTAAGGATTTTTAGACCAAAAAAAATTCCGTTTGGGTTGACCTTTAAGCTTCTTCAATGGCACCAAGTAGTATATCCGAATTTGAGAAGAATTTTCAGACATCTAAATAATTTTTCAAGCGAACTTTTAAAATGATCGGCGAATTTTTAGTTTCGTTGCATGCTGTAGTACCCCCATTTTAAACAGATTCGCCGAACTCGCCGGTTCATCTTCTATGAACAAGCCTTACAAAGATCTTTATTGTGGCCATTTTGGATGAGCATTGTCGGTTGCACTTTCTTTCTTCCTCTCACAAGACTCTGCCCAAGAGCATCTGGCAAATTATTGGATCTGTTCAACATATTAGTCTTTACCATCGTAGGATATTAAAATGGCAAGATTCTAGTCAATATTAAATACGAATAAACTTGAACCTTTTACACCTGTACCATGTTTCGAATCAGGAATCATACTGGTACTGCATTTATCCTTCTGCAGTTCAGGATCCTTAGGCTTGGAGATATTACGGGCATTCGTGTCGCCAATGTCCGATCTCCTAACTTGCATAACGTGTTCCTGTTCTCCGTTTCTTTATCTCGGTCGCCACAGCTAGGAAACTCTGGCTTCGGTGAACACCACCTCGGCTTCGGTACTAAATCTGTTGTTGCGTTTTAATTTTCTTCAAGTTTCATCTGTTTGAGGTAGGCCGATTGCTCTTCTGTTGTCCTCTCTGTACAACGAATGATGACTTGGCATTGGTTAAATCTATGACCTCTATACTCGCATGTACCAAATAACTAGTGTAGCAGTAATTGTACTGATTAATTCACAGTCATGACCCTATACCATGACCATATTAAAACCGTGGGTCATCGCTATAGTTTTGCTTTTGTACATGACTGAACGTTCACAATAATAGCAGCCAAATAAGTAACGGAGGTTTCATAATAATGTGTGTTTCCGATTGAGCTGTTTTTTCTTCTGATCGACTACTTACATCTATGCAATTCTGAAAAAGCCGTTTGTCGGATTGCATTTACCTTTGCACAACTAGATCAAATTCTGAGAAAGATTCGAGAGAGTATCGCGAAACCATCAATACTGGAATGAGTAGATACGTCAAGATACGTCATTCACAGATTAACTGCTGTTACTCTGTGAGGGTGCTATTTAAAGTATACGCCCACGTAATATTGAGGTGTAACTGCCACTCTAACTATGTAATGCTATGTCATCACGTACCATGTCATCGCGATTTTAAAAGACTGCATTGAATAGCACATGTTCATAAGCAACTTTATTTTATTTTAGTTAATAAATGTAATCCGGCGATTATCAGTCCAGTTGAACATCTGACCGCTCAAACGATCCATCTCCGGTCTGGGGTATTTTAAAATCAAACAGGGATATCGTCTGTATTATATTTTGTTTTCATACAGGTAATATCTATAATAACGAACATATATTTATGTATCATGGGTCTATCAGCGTGGCGAGCAAATATATGGGATATTTAGTTTTACATAGAACCAGAACATCTTTTCAAAGAGTTGCCTGGTTCCCTAGTCTACGGGTATGTATCACCAATGTAACATGCTAGGCAGGGTGAAGTCCAAAGCGGCACTACCTTCAATCGGATTTAATCGTTTTTCTCCACTGAGAACAATTCTCGAAGGGTTCTCTATTGATTCGCGATATCGTTTTTCTTTCGAGAAAAATTTCTCGAATGAAAAACGAAAAAAAAATAAAATAATAATAACAATAATAATATCGGCTTCGCGAATCATTCGGGTTTGGTGATAAAACTTCTCCATTAGCTCTCACCTTTCAAATTCTCGATATAAAGAAAAGATCACAGATTTCTCGACGAAAATTCCGCTTCATTATTAACCCACATCGTCTATGACACAAGCCACTGGGATAGGTGCTCCAGACGTTACGGCCACATCGCCTCTCACAAATTGTGGGGTTCTATGAGCTGCTTTACAGAACACCGACGTGTCTAACTAAACGATGTTGATACACAATATGACATAGCCGTACTGAAAATATACATACTGCAGATAGAATCTTGGCAAATGAAGCCAACCAAATGATTATGCTGTATGAAATAACCCGAGTCGCTAAACTGAGTCGCTGGTGGGGTTGTGGAGGATGACCGGGGGACGAGTGCCGTGATTACACACAGGGGCTCGTTACCGCTGTTAATTGGTTAATTAGGTTGATTACTGGGGGAAGGTGGTCGAGGTAGGGAATAAATCCCTACTTCGACACCCCCTGTAATAAACATAATTAACACATTTACAACGGCAACGAGCCCCTGTGGGATTACATGGATGAATACATTCCCCAACGCCTATGCATAATCCAATACCGGTCCTGAATGGCTCAAAACGTATTTTTCTTGTAACCGCCTCACATATTTAGTTTCGTACATATTTCTTTCAGCTTGATTCTGTCGACTTTATTCGTCGCGAGACGGGGAATATTTTCCATTATCTTAAAATATCCAGGCATCAGACCACGTCCGTCCGGAGAAAGTTCCGGTTGGAACAAACGATTGCTAAATACCCGGATGTCGTTCTCGGTCAAACTGCACTGGCGATTCGGCACTACGCAGGCGCAGACCTCCTCGAAAAGTCTGTCGTCGGGAACACCGAAAACAAAGACTTCATCTACGCTAGATGTTCCTTCAATCTTGTTTCAACTGCTGCAGGGTAAATTTTCGCTGTGCCACGTTTGATCATTTCTTTCTTCCGTCCTTCGATAATTAGATATCCATCTTCTCTCAGTGTACCCATATCCTCAGTGTGATACCAGGATTTCAGATCTAACGCGGATTCAGTCATTTCTGCGCTTCTGAAATACTCTCGACATATATTTCGACTTCGCAAACAAATTTCTCCGATAGTGCCGACAGGCACTACATGGTTTCGATCGCCAACAATTTTCACTTCGATCCCTTCGCAGGGAAATCCCCCAAGTCTAGTTTCATCCATCAGTACTAAGCGCTGACGAGGAAGCATAAAATATCCAAAGGCCTCTGACATACCATATACAAATATGGGCTCCTCGACAAATCGAAACAGATCTTCCATCGTGCTTCGGTCAATCATCTGACCACCAATGAACGCTTGCTTTAGTCTCGGTGTCGTATTACGGCTGCCCGTATATTTCAGCATATCAAACAGCAGGTACGGCAAGAAGACGCCGGATGTCGCTTTTTCTTCTTCTAAAACGTCTAGGATGAGCCCGATACTCTCTGGTGTGCCTGTTGTATGAGTCTCGATGTAGAGGTGCGTGACGCCACAAGAAACCAAGTAATGAGGAAAGCCACCCGTATATCCCATCGGTCTATCCGAAAAATAGATGTCCTCTTCTGATAGTCCAGCCAACTTGGCTACGGTCATGGAACCGTTGATTGCCGCGAAATGGGAATGGAGTATATACTTGCTTTTGCCTGTTGATCCGGATGTCGGCATCATCAAACAGAAATCTTCCGGATCCAAATTTGTATCCATAGAAAGCAGACGGTGGTCATTTTTAACCAACTCTTCGAAATCCAACATCGATTCGGATTTCCTCGAGCCCTGCACAAGAATTATTTTGCCGGTATCAAACTGTTCTTCCGCAGCCCGTTTTTTCAGAGCACTGATAAACGTATCCAACTCTTCTTTGCTTGACAGATGGCGCGCATCAAGTACAATCAAGTCACATCCGGTTTGCGATGCAGACGACAGACATGTTTCCGGATGAAAGGACGTGGCCGTCACGGCTATGGCTCCGGTCATGACGATTCCGTTGAATCCTATTATCCATTCTATGCTGTTCCGTACGAACAGCGCCACTTTCGACCCCTTTCGTACTCCGAGGTCCCACAACCCGTTGGCAAAGCTGTTGGCGGTTTTATAGAGTTCAGAAAACGTCAGCTGTTGTCGTGGCTTGTCGATAAATCGTACGATCACGGCCGGCTTGTCGGGTCGTTCATTCGCCCATTCTTCCAAGCAAGACGGGATTGTTTTATACTGGTATGGAGTAATTCGTGGGTTATGATAATAGCTGGGCATCTCCATCACCAATCGATTTTGGGTCATCTTCTAGAAGGAAAGTTGTCGACGGCAAGAATGATTGGGACGCACTATAATTTAATAGCCTGTGGTCTACATTTTAACAGAAAGCGGCGTTAATAATCATAAATATGTTAATGTAGACATCTATGTATAATCACAAAACGCGTCGTGCCCAGAATGGAAAGCGGCAAAGCTAGTTCTCGTGCACTGGAGAATAAATAAACCCCAAATGAGCAAAAAAAATAAAATGAAAAGCATAAAATAGTTCCGTACTTACACCGTACATTTGTGCTGTAGGCTTTACGGTTGTAGCGGCAGCTTTAAAACAAAATAGATGAGGATCTAGCGTTCTGAAAACACTATTCCTTTGTTGCATCTTTGTACATGTATATGTATGTAGTTCAAATTTCACGATGCACCGGCACGGATACTTGGGGAGGTATATCACAAAAACGTGTTGGGTAATATTTTACCCCGATATCTGTCATATTGGGGAGAGGTTATAGGAAACTCAGACTATCTTGTATGATTATTATAATTTGAGAGTCATCTGTGGTGATAACTGATCTCCCAAAACATGGCCGTCAGTATTACCAGTTTGATGGTATGTAAATCAGCTTATTGTGTTAATCCAACTTACACATAGGGGTTTGTCGCTTCTTCTATCGATCTCACTTAATAATATAATAGAATTTTACACTCAGTTTAGCATGTTTTGACTTGTGAAACCATGAGTTTGTTTTTTAGTGACAACGCATACATTATACGATATATCAACTGTACAAGATTCATTGAAAAGAACATAAAAGTTCGAAACTGTAGTCGCTATTCTGTAATGCAAAAAAGTCGGGAAGGCCATGGGTTATCTTTTTTATACCATTTCATCACATCACAAGATTGCTTTTTTATAACTATTATAGTATACATAGGCATATATACCCGGTGTGTGCCACACACCGGTAGTGTTTTATCCCTTTATTTTTCTAGAATATGTGACCAATATATGATTATAGTTTGCGAGCGCTTGAGGCTCTTAGATCTTCTTTCCGCCTGCATTGACATTATTCTCATATGAATTTTTGTTCAAGAATAAGTTTTTGAATGAGGTGAAACAAATTACGTGTAGTCATAGACGAAAACAATTTCATGTTTGATATCAGACGTGTTGGTTGAAAGAAACTGTAATTATCAACGAAAATGGTGTAGAAACGTCCCTCTGTGCATCACGACCCTGAGAGTTAAGACAATAGCTTGGAACTTGATGTCGGGGTCTTATTATCTTGTACAACGGCTCGGCGGTTCCTTAGACAAATGCAAAATATTTGATTTGGTGGGGAGTAAACTCAAGTAGATTACCAAACACGCTGCCTTTCGTACTTCTTTGTGGTGAGCTATTGAATTACTGCTGGTGTGGTCCCTATAGCTGAAGTGACTGATGACGTTTTGGGTTCAATCCGAATAGAATTATCAATAGCAGATCTGATCGCGATAAAGGTAAAACTTATAGAAAATACGATTTCATTTGAGAATCATTTTCGCTGCATACGCATGCGAAAGTCTGTGATTTGAGAAAGGGTGTAGTTCTCAGAACAATATATCATGTAGATATCTGAAGAATATTCATGAACAAACTATCATGAGACTGTCGAAGAACATGGCGTTGGATAGTTTAGGAGAAGTATTGTTCCGGTACATGTACATTGGTAGTAAGTATAAACATTCGGCAATGTTAAAACTACTTTGTAGTTGAACAGTTAACAGTCATACCATCAGCAGTTGTCAGGACGCCAGTTAATTTCACAAATACATTATTAGCATGCGACTCTGCATGTGGAGTTGACCGCTTTTGCCACAATTGTGACATTAGCTGGCGACTCTTTATGTAGATTCAACTACTCCATACGGAGTTAGGTATCCATCGGTGGCACATCAACAAATCTGGGTAAGTGGAAATCTTTAGTAGATGTACTTAGTCAAAAATTAAGGATGCTCGCCGGTGGTGAATCAGGGTAATTATCTTTTTGAATAATGTGCGCTGCTGCATTCATAATTGTGTAATACGACGAAAAATATTAAAAAAATGTATAGGTTCGTGTGCATTTTTTAGGTTTAGTCATTGTTAAGTGGACTGACACATTCTCCATTTGTTTTCGAGCCTATTCATGGAAAATACATATCAATGGTATTTATCTTATTTTCTAACTGTTTGCAGATAATCACAATATCTATCAAAATGTATCAAATTAGACGGATGTTTTCGCGTCAAATTCTCGGCTAGAAGGCGTTTAAAGGAAATCTCTATCTCTTAATCTAGGAAAGGGAGATAACCTAATATGAAAATAGTCAAAAGTGCAGCCAAAGTCCAAAATCACCAGCGGACATCCTTAAGTAACCCCCTATTTTTTGGAGACGACCATGCGAAATTTGGATTTTAGTTCGTCGATACTAGTTCGTGAAACTACGGCGGTCATTCTCAATTGATGCATAACGCTCGAAGATCTTCTCTCGAACCGCTAAACCCATCGCCGTTTGAATTGGCATGTATGCTCTATGTGCTGCATATATGTGGGAATACCACAGGACCGAATATAACGGTTTCATAGGAAAAAAAACTTCTTTATCCCTGGAAACGCTAGTAGACTGCCTTTTTGGCTTGAACTTCAAATCGATTCACCAGTTGGTCCAGTATTTCTTAGGAATATACCTTATGACATATCGGTCTCAACCACATGACATGGCGTACCATTTGGAGGCCAAATTTGATTTAGCGTAAGCCTAGTTTTATGTATATGAATATTTCTCCTTTGAATTTAGTGCTAATGCACTTTGGATTATGGACGTGGAAATTCTTTAATGGATAATACTGAATGACGGTTTAGACGCTTGTATTCTAAGATCTTCTTCTCCAGAACAGCTGAACCAATCGACACCAAACTTAGAACACATGAAATGATCCGGTGTTCATTTACACATTTTATTTGACTGATCGGTGGATGGACGGAGATCTTCTTACAAAGCCACGCCTAGCCCAATTGGAGAAAGCTTAAAGGTGCCTGGCAATTATATATCGGTGATCAGCAGATATGGGAAATATATCCATGGATATATCCTATTAGATTAGGCTGCTGGTGATATTGATTGAGCGCAATATAACAGACCACTATATAGCTGTCAATACACCTTCGGATCTCCAAAAGGTTTTTGATCGAACCCTTTGTCTACTACCGCTGCTTACCAAACAATGATTTGTCTGTGGAGCCACTCACTCTCCTTGTCGTGAGAAACGAACCCGGTTAGCTTTTAAATCAGATTTGACTTAAACAGGTTGATAGCTTAGGATAAATTAGCTGAAGGCGGTAGGCCTCACTTAAGAAGACCAGAATTCTCTTACCTTCGCCTCCACCGACGCAGTATTAAGTCCGTTACATTGTGTCCAAGGTTAGATCGCTTCCAGTTGGAGAGACATTCGTTTGATATTGGTACTAATCGAATACCATTTATCCATTCAAATATTCTTATTTTAACTAACTGCGAACACATTCGACAACCACTCTCATGAGCAATTCCGTCTGAAATGTTGAGTAGCTGCTTGTCTGACTATGTGTAAATCGAATGCAATATATATAATATTTGAACGTTTGCAAATAAGGGTATACTATAACTAAACCCCACATCAACAAGCTTCTTTGGAACTCGAATGTACAACTTTATTTTATTCTGACAAGGCTATTTTTATATGCAGTTTTGGTCTACAGTGCCCTTGACATTTCAACTGTAATCAGTAGACCTATATGGAAGAACATGGATAAACTGAAGTGAGAATTCGCGTATTTTGGAGTTTAACATGAAATACACCCCAGGCAAGGTATGATAATGGTTTAGATCTGTACGAGCAACGCAGTCCTAGTTGCAAGTTTTAGAATAACCAGAGGTATACTGAAAAGTTGTACCATTGGTGATTTGCAAAATACCATATATCCAACCTCATTTTGCGATTTCCACATCGTGTTTGTCGATTGTGGCCCAGTTAACCAATCAACTGGCATAACTAAGACTTCCGGTTTATCAACGAGACATGAGGGCAGGGTCAAATTATTGATTAAGCACTACATGGAAGACACAAACAAC
This sequence comes from Hanleya hanleyi, assembly GCA_036873755.1. NCBI lineage: Eukaryota > Metazoa > Mollusca > Polyplacophora > Lepidopleurida > Hanleyidae > Hanleya > Hanleya hanleyi. The sequence continues at coordinate 28,285 of JAVTVY010005732.1, forward strand.
CCATATAAGAGTAAAGCCGGAAGTGTAAACGAATTACTACCAAAGAAAGTTCCTGAAACTTTATTATACCGTCGTCATAAGGCCATTTGTGATGGCAACTGGATGGACTATGTTAAGATAATACTCACACTCTTAATGTTTGGGGGTGCATATCTCATTGAAAATTTGTTGCCGGGGGTGGGGGCATCTAATCTCAGGGCATGGACTGGTACATGTAAAATAATATGTAGTGAAGGAAAATGTATCATTCATCGAAGTGACCTAGTTTAGCTTTCTCACCTGTATCCGAATGACATGCGATATCTGAATGAGAAGAAGCGTCTCCATTAATCGCTTTTCCTTCAATCGCGAATTTTCTTTCAAAAAGAAGTTTTGTATTGATCGAGGGAATGTCGAGAAATTTTGATCGAGAAAGCTTGAGTGAATAGGATTTAACCTCGCTTTCAACATTATTTCAGTCATATCACGACGAACCAACTGAGCACCGCCCAGCCAAGTTGCGTTATCGTGAAACCATGGGGAAGCGAATGAAAACAATTACGACATTCACAGATGAACAGCTGTTATACCGCTATGTGTGAGGGTGCTATATAAAGTATACGGCCAAGTAAGATTGAGGTGTAGCTGTTACTCTAACTATGTAATGCTAACGTACCATGTCATCGCGATTTTGAAAGACTGCATTGAATAGCACAATTTCATAAGCAATTCTATTTTATTGTAGTTAATAAATGTAATCCGGCGATTATCTCCGGTCTGGAGTATTTTAAAATCAAACAGGGAATACCGTCTGTATTATATTTTGTTTTCATACATGTTATATCTATACTAACGAGCATGTATTTATGTACCAGGGGTCTACATGTATCAGCATGGCCGAGCACATACACGGGGTATTTAGTTTTACATAGAAGCAGAACATCATTTCAAAGAGTTGACTGGTTCCCTAGTCTACGGGAATGTGTCACCAATGTAACATGCTAGGCAGGGCCAAGCGGCATTATCTTCAATCGGATTTGATCGTTTTTTTCTCCACTGAGAACAATTCCCGATGGATTCTCTATTGATTCACGATATAGTTTTTCTTTCGAGAAAAATTTCTCAAATGAAAACCGAAAAAAAATCAGTAAATAAAATCGGCTTCGCGAATCATTCGGGTTTGGTGATAAAACTTCTCCATTAGCCCTCACCTTTCAAACTCGAGATATCTAGAAAAGAACAGAAATTTCTCGACGAAAAGCCCGCTTCCTTAACTCACATCGTCCATGACACAAGCCACTGGGATAGGTGCTTCAACCGTTATGGTCACATCGCCCCTCACAATTGTGAGGTTCTGTGAGCTGCTTTACACAACACAGACGTGTCTAACTAAACGATGTTGGTACACAATATGACATAGCCGTCCAGAAAATATACATATTGCGGATAGAATCTTGGCAAATGAAGCCAACCAAATGATTATGCTGTATGAAATAACCCGAGTCGCTAAACTGAGTCGCTGGTGAGGTTGTGGAGGATGGCAGAGGAATGAGTGCCGTGATAACACACAGGGGCTGGTTACCATTGTTAATTGGTTAATTAGGTTGATTACAGGGGGGAGGGGGACGAGGTAGGCAATAAATCCCTACCTCGACCCCCTGTAATCAACCTAATTAACCAATCAACAACGGTAACGAGCCCCTGTGGGATTACATGGATGAATACATCTCCCAACGCCTATGCATAATCCCACACCGGTCCTGAATGGCTCAAAATGTTTTTTTCTTGTAACCGCCTCACATATTTAATTTCGTACATATTTGTTTTAGCTTGATTCTGTCGACTTTATTCGTCGCGAGACGGGGAATATTCTCCATTATCTTAAAATATCCAGGCATCAGACCACGTCCGTCCGGGGAAAGTTCCGGCTGGAACAAACGATTGCTAAATACCCGGATGTCGTTCTCGGTCAAACTGCATTGGCGACTCGGCACTACGCAGGCGCAGACCTCCTCGAAAAGTCTATCGTCGGGAACACCGAAAACAAAGACTTCATCTACGCTAGGATGTTCCTTCAATCTTGTTTCAACTGCTGCAGGGTAAATTTTCGCTGTGCCACGTTTAATCATTTCTTTCTTCCTTCCTTCGATAATTAGATATCCATCTTCTCTCAGTGTACCCATATCTTCAGTGTGATACCAGGATTTCAGATCTAACGCGGATTCAGACATTTCTGGACTTCTGAAATACTCTCGACATATATATCGACTACGCAAACAAATTTCGCCGATATTGCCGACGGGCACTACATGATTTCGATCGTCAACAATTTTCACTTCGATCCCTTCACAGGGAAATCCCCCAAGTCTAGTTTCATCTCTCAGGACTAAGCGCTGACGAGGAAGCATAAAAAGTCCAAAGGACTCTGACATAGCATATGCAAATATGGGCTCCTCTACAAATCGAAATAGATCCTCCAACGTGCTTCGGTCAATCATTTGACCACCAATGAACGCTCGCTCTAGTCTCGGTGTCGTATTACGGCTGCCCGTATATTTCAGCATATCAAACAGCAGGTAGGGCATGAACAAGCCGGATGTTGCTTTTTCTTCTTCTAAAACGTCTAGGATGAACCCGATACTCTCTGGTGTGCCAGTTGTATGAGTCTCGATGTAGAGGTGCGTGGCCCCACAAGAGACCAAATAATGAGGAAAGCCGCCCGTATATCCCATCGGTCTATCCGAAAAATAGATGTCCTTTTCAGATAGTCCAGCCACCTTGGCTATGGCCATTGAACCGTTGATTGCCGCGAAATGGGAATGAAGTATATACTTGCTTTTGCCTGATGACCCGGATGTCGGCATCATCAAACAGAAATCGTCCGGATTCAAATCTGTATCCACAAGAAACAGACGGTGTTTTTCCTTGAGCATTTCTTCGAAATCCAACATGGATTTGGATTTCATCGAGCCTTGCACGAGGATTATCTTGCCCATATCAAAGTGTTCCTCCGCAGCCCCTCTTTTCAGAACATCGACAAACGTATCCAACTCTTCTTTGCTTGACAGGTGGCGCGCATCAATTACAATCAAGTCACATCCGGTTTGCGATGCAGACGACAGACATGTTTCCGGATGAAAGGACATGGCCGTTACGGCTATGGCTCCGGTCATGACGATTCCGTTGAATCCTATTATCCATTCTATGCTGTTACGAATGAACAGCGCCACTTTCGACCCCTTTCGTACTCCGAGGTTCCAAACCCCGTTGGCGAAGCTCTTGGTAGTTTTATAGAGTTCAGAAAACGTCAGCTGTTGTCGTGGCTTGTCGTCAAACCGTACGATAACGGCCGGCTTGTCGGGTCGTTCATTCGCCCATTCTTCCAGGCAAGCCGGGATTGTTTTATACTGGTACGGAGTAATTCGTGGATTGTGATAATAACTTGGCATCTCCATCACTGCTCGGCTTTGGGTCATCTTCTAGAAGGAACTTTGACGACGACAAGAATGATTGGGACGTATCCATGCAAGGGATTTAATAGCATGTGGTCTACATTTTTACAGAAAGCTACGTGGTCACCAATACGTTAACGAAGCCCTCCTTGTATAATTATAGCACGCGGAATGGAAAGCGGTAGAGCAAGTTCACTTGCACTTAACGGTTGCAGCGGCAGCTTTAAAGCAAAATAGACGAGGATCTATCGATCTGAAAAAACTATTCCCTTGTTGCATACATGTACATATGTATGTATGTAGTTCAAATTTCGCCATGCACCGTTAGGGGTACTTGGGGAGGTATATCATATATACGTGATGAGTAATATTTTATTCAGATATCTGTCATATTGGTGTGAGGTTAGAGTAAACGCGGACTAGCTTGTATGATTATTATAATTTAAGGGTCATCTATGGTGATAAGTGTTCCCCCAAAACATGGCCGTCAGGATTGACAGTTTGAAGGTATACAAATCAACATATTATTGTGTTAATCCAACTTACACATAGGGGTTTCTCGCTTCTTCTATCGATCTCATTTAATAATGTATAGAAGTTTATAGCTCAGTTTAGCATGTTTCGACTTGTGAAACCATGAGTTTGTTGTATAGAGACAACGCATACATTATACGGTATATAAACTGTACAATATTCCTTGAACAGAACGTAACAGTTCGAAACTGCAGTCGCTATCCTGTAATGGAAAAAGTCCGGAAGGCTATGGGTTATCTTTCTTATACCATTTCGCCACATCACAAGACGACTTTTTTATATAACTATTATACTACATATACATGTAGGCATATATACCCGGTGTGTACACAGGCAATCCGTGAGAGACTGGTTACTAGCCAGAAACTGGCAGGTTACTGTTCATTTAGAACATGAAGGTAACTGGCAGGAAAGGTCCCCTTACAGTACTGTTCAGTTTTCAACTGAACAGTAACCTGCCAGTCACTGGCCACTACTGCTCAGTTACTGAGCAGTTACTGAAGTGCTCATATTCTGTGAACTTAAATGTAATTCAGTTACCACGTGGTTACCATGCAGGTATCACCCAGTTACTGAAAGGTTACCAGCGGTTTTTGACATAATGGTTACTGCCCAGTCAACAGTCTGTAACTTTTCACATACCAGATGGTTACCACCTGGTTACTAGCACGTTACCATTTCCCCAAGTCACTGTACAGTTACTAGTCTTCCATTGTACAATTACCTGCTAGTTACTAGCCTTCTACCTATCAGCTACCTGCTGGTTACCATCCAGTAACTGACCAGTTACCAGCCCAAGCAGTTTCACGCAATGGACTGTTACCACTCCGCAACTGACCAGTAACAGGTCAGTTACCAGATTGTTACTGAACAGTTTCTAGCATGTAACTAACCAGTAGGAAGCTAGTTACCAGTGTCTTACAATCGTACATTATACTACTATCGACTATGCGACACCCGGTCCCATTACACTGATACTGGAAAACGAGTCCAAGTAGCAGTCTGTGTAGCTTAAAACTTTGGGTTTAGAGAATGCATGTGTTATAGCTAAAGCTCGATTTTAAATTAAATAATGACAAGAGATACGTTAGCAAAAACCCCTTAGCTTTTGGACCCCCAATTGTTTTTACATTATGAATTGAAGACAAAACGAGGCCCTTAAAACATCGACCGACAAGACTTCTTTCAATAGGCTTCTGCTTCACTAAAGATACCGTACGTAAGTTCACCAAGTTTGGTCAACATAGGTGAATCGATTTTCGAGATAGTGCGTCAACTGACATACGGACATACATGACGACGACAATACCCCATAAGCCAAAATTGGCAGAAGGGATAAAAAAACTACTAAACATTAGGTATGAAGCAATTCAATCAAAATAGCGACAAATTTGGCCAAACAATAAGCTCCATTTATTCTGTGTATGTCAATCGCCATATTTACATTTGGATTCCAAAATATCAACATTTTCCTAATTATTAGAGAGAACATACCAGAATACACATTACATGTATTTTCACAGTTACATAGGCTTCTTATACCCAATACTTAATTTAAAATTTATCCACAGCATTATAGCAAATGTAACTTTACCTCAGAAGTTAAAATATCATGTTAACTAGACATTGTTGGAATGATAATTGCTATTTGTCGTTGTGGGAATCCTAACTTTTAAGGGGATCCGATAGTACTGTGTCTGAATCGTACAACATTCATCACAAGGTTCCTAAACCTGCATCACTCCCCGATGACTGAATCTTGACACACATTAGAACTTTCATCTTCTGCCACTGTATGACCTGCTGCTCAAACAGTTTGTTGAATCATGGAGATTACTGTATCGGCCACAGCTGGTGGTTTTAGTCTGGTCCAAGTACATGTACCACTTATTAGGATGTATGAACCATTAAAAAACAGTATAATCTAATACTTGAACATGACAGGTGAGGTCTTGAAAATGACCATAATGATACATATACAATGACAGTTCAACCTATGTGTAGTCCATTTCGACTGTTTTTATTAATATGAGAATTTGACAAATACATTTGATATTAGGCGCAGGATCAAAGTTGATGTACAAATTACCTAACATTCATAAGTAGGAGAGAGAGAATTAAGGTTTAACGACGCGTTCAGCAATATCTCGGGTAAAATTCTAAGTATGTCAGCAAAACATGTCCACAACCCAGTGATCTAAAAGTGATCAACACAACACATTAAACATCAGTGCATACATTAAAATTTATACAATAGACCGATTTCTCTCAAATAACATCAAATTGACTTCTTTTACTCGACTAAAAAGGTGTTCTAAAGTAGCTGTTCAATAAAAAGAATCTCTTAAAATCTATACAGTCAATCAAATTATGTTTCACTGTGAGATCTTCGTGGCATGCAATACACATCAGGACTGTTTTTTTCTTTAGTGAATGTTCCAGAGTTAATCATGCGTGACCGATTCTACACTGCCTGTTCATCGTGGCTTGATCGAAACATTTCTGGCTGCTCAAATGAGTATAGGCTATATTTTTTTGAACTCGCAAAGTTTGTTATTATTCTCAGCATCCCTTAAAGATTGAAACAGTTTCTCACATAAACACAGATAGAGGGTCTGAAATAGCTATATGGAATTCAAACAGGATCGTAGGTAGGTCCACCATTTTTGCCCTCTTCAACTCTGAAAGATAGAAACAAAATTTGACAAGGGTAAACATGGTAAATCAGATAAGCATACATACATGTATAAAACATGGCTATCCATGATAATGGATAAAGTGAGGAGATGTGGACTTTCTCCCACATGAGGCTGCGGATTTACCGGCTCAGTAACTTAATTACAGTTTTTGAACTGTTCAACAGGGTTTTATTATACGCCCGCCAAAAGGCGGACGTATTATGTGATGGCGGTTTCCGTCCGTGTGTCCGTCTGTCCGTCCGTCGTGTCCGGTCCATATCTGGAACAGTTTTCTATCTACAGTTCCAATTTTTGGTGAGTGGATACCTTACGGGGAGACGATGTGTCGCGTACCAAAATGAAGGTCGAGGTCAGAGGTCAAAGGTCACTGGCCTAAAAAACAGGAAATCACTGAATTGTTCATGTCCGGTCTATATCTGTTAACGTTTTCTATCCACAGTTGCAATTTTTTGTGAGTGGATACGCTAGGTGGAGACGATGTGCCGCGTACCAAAATTGAGGTCAAGGTCAGAGGTCAAAGGTCACTTGCCTAAAATCAGGAAATCATTGTTCATTGACAGTTTTCTATCTACATTTCTAATTTTTGGTGAGTGGATGCCCTAGGGGGGAACGATGTGTTGCATACCAAATGTAGGTCGAGGTCAAAGGTCAGTGTGACCGAAAAATCAAGAAATCATTAAAAATTTCAAATTTTTTGTGAGTGGATTTAATAGAGGGAAACGAAGTGTCGCATATTAAAAAATAGGTCAAGGTCGAAGGTCAAAGGTCACTATGACCCCAAAATTATTACATTAGGGGGACACGATGTGTCACCTACCAAAATGTAGGTCACGGTCAAAGGTCAAGGTCACTGTGACCTCAAAATCGTGAAATTGTTAAAAATCATGATTTTTTGAGTCCATTGAGAAATTACGGGGAGCCGTTTTGTCATGTACCGAAATTTAGATCCAGGTCAATAGTCAAGGTCACTGTGACCCCGGAATCAAGGTCAAAGGTCAGAGATCACTAACCTGAAAATCAGGAAATCATTAAAAATTACAAAAAATTTGTGAGTGGATTCAAGTGAGTGGGGGAAATGAAATGTCGCATACCAAAAATTAGCTTAAGGTCAAAGGTCACTGTGACCCCAAAATCAGGAAGTTATTGAAAATGACTTTTTTTTTGTGTCAGTAAATACATTGAGGGGACACGATGTGTCACATACCAAAATGTAGGTCAAGGTCAAAGGTCATGGTCACTGTGACCCCAAAATCGTGAAATTGTTCAAAATCATGATTTTTGGTGTCCATTGAGAAATTACGACGAGACGGTTTGTCATGTACCAAAATTTAGGTCAAGGTCAATAGTCGAGATCACTAACTCCAGAATCAAGAAATCTTTGAAAATTACGTTTTTGTGTGTCAGTAGATGGGGAACATGATGTGTCACATACCAAAATGTAGGTCAAGGCTGGACATCAAGGTCACTGTGACCCCCAAAATCATGAAATTCATAAAAATTATGATTTTTTTCGTGTCCATTGATACATTGAGGGAAGACGATGTGTCGTGTACCAAAATTAAGGTCAAGGTCACTGTGACCCCAAAATCAGGAAATCATTCAAAATATTTTTTTTCTGCCAGTAGATGCATTAGAGGTACATGATGAATTACATACCAAAATGTTGGTCAGAGGTCAAGGTCACTGTGACCCCAAAATCAAGAAATCATTCAAAGTTACAGTTTCATATGCCTGTCGAAGACGAGGTCGTGTATTGCAATGTTGAGTTCTGCCATTCATCGATTAACATTTGTTGTCCATGCGATATCGCTAGTTTCAAGGTATGGATTGGTACCAAACTTTGAGTATACCTTACTCGCATGGTAAAGAGGAGCCATACATTTTGAGATCAATTTATCAAAGGTCAAGGTCACAGTCCCCCCCCCCCCAAAATGAATCAAGTTTAGCTGACTATATGTGTCAGGTTGGAATATTCAGAGTTCTCTCCCCTACATGTATGTCATTTGTCCTGTGGAGTTGTCTCCCATGTTTGAAACCGCTACTTTTAGTTAAACTGTTGTGAAATATAAACCATACATTTACTAATTCAACGGGGAGAGGGGTCCTTTATGAACTTCGTATCTGTTTATTAACTCAAGAACAGGACCAAGGGTTTACTTCATCACTTTCTTCTTCCTTCATGAAAAATTCTCTCGTCTGAACGGAATTCATTTGCAGGAAGACTAC
>JAVTVY010005733.1:0-39322 GCA_036873755.1 Hanleya hanleyi
CGACTTACCCTAGGCACACCAAACTTGCAGTGCACATCCGTATGCGCATGACGCAGAACCCTATTGAATCTGGACTTGATTGGTTGGAAACTTTGGCGGCCATCTTGAATTTATGCGAAACCATCACAGCTTTCTCGTTACCAAGATATCTTTAGAACGACTTACCCTAGGCACACCAAACTTGCACTGCACATCCATATGCTCATGGCCCAGAACCCTATTGAATCTGGGCCTGATTGGTTGGAAACTTTGGCGGCCATATTTAATTTATGCGAAATCATTAATCTTGTGTATCTTAGGTACCATTTCACTGTTCCGTGTGTGAACTTGGTATAGATCATCGATGCATCAAGAAACTTCAAGGGAATGACCAAACCAGTCTCCCTGATTCGGTGGAAACCTTGGCGGCCATCTTTCATTTATGCAAAATCTTTAATGATATATATCTTTGATACCATTCAAGTGTTCTATACGAAACTTGGTATACAGCATCGATGTATCAAGAGACCTGCAATGTATAACCACATCAGTTCCTCTGAGTGGCAGGAAGGATGGGCGGCCATCTTTAATTTATGCGAAATCATTAATGATCTCTATCTCTGATACCGTTCGAGTGCTCGATGTAAAATTTGGCATATATCATCGATGCATCAATAGACTTACGATAAATGGCAGTTCTGGTGTTTCTGATTGGGCGGAAACCTTGGTGGCCATCTTTAATTTATGCAAAATCTTTGATGATGTATATCTTTGATACCATTTCAGTGTTCTATATGAAACTTGGTATACAGCATCCATGTATCAAGACACTTGCAATGAATAACCACATCAGTTTCTCTGAGTGGTGGGAAGGATGGGCGGCCATCTTTAATTTATGCGAAATCATTAATGATCTCTATCTCTGATAATTTTCAAATGCTCTATGACAAAATTTGGTATACATCATCGATGCATCAACAGACTTATGTAATGAATACCGACTTCTCTGATTGGACATAAACCTTAGAGGCCATTTCTAATGGCAAATTTTTCCATAATCTGTATATTTGTCACTTGACTGCTTGGTGTTCCTATTCAAATTGAATACATTATGAATGGCTGGCGCCCAGAGCCGAGGGGTTTTCAGATGCGCAGCTTCGTATTGAGATCTGGCGTTAGCCAGAGGTTCTTTAGAATGCTGTAGGGAAATGGACAAAAGTGCAAACCGACTCACAGGATGGCCTTACGCTGCATGAAAGTAGTTCCACAGAAATGAGTTTTGGGGATCCTTAGTGGTTGAAAGGCTTTTGCATGTCTATATTTAGTCACTAATAGTCAATTGGCATATATTTGATCCCTTATCTGCATTAAATATTACTCTGTTCATTGTTTTCCCACAAAATATGAGATTAATACGCTCTAAAATATGGCAGACTGGTATCGTCACTTTACCAAAGCTTGGACTCTGCTGAGAAAATTATACAGTTTAGCTGGTTAGGTGTATATGTGAGAGATGCTCTACCATAGCAGCCAACCTGGCCACCATTGTCTCATTATCACCTGTGCAGGCCACTGTTTGCTTTTCCTACAAGAGCAAGCTGTAACATATCTTATAATCTTTTCTCCACCAGTCAACCTGTGGGATATCCAGAAAGTGTAATACATGTCTTGTCTTATCCTAACTTGTGACATAACCATCATCAACCTTGATGTCCAGCCCTTATCACTCATAACACTAAATCAATCTCTATTTACCCCTAGGTATAATCTCTCTTAGGCCTTTTGTTTTTACCCCTCGGGCAGATTCTGCCCGAGCGGTATTGTCGTTGCCTCCGTCGTCTGTCCGTCCGTCTGTCCGTCCGTCCGTCCCTCCGTCCGTCATATCATTGTAAACACATTATCTCAAAAAGTCCTTCACTTACAACAATGAAACTTCATACAATTGTTTAATACAGCCAGTACCAGAAGCCTATTGAAAGTCGGCGCCATTGGATGTGTTTTTCAGGAGTTATGCCCCTTTATACATGTCTGGCTGTTTTTATCCTTGTAAACACATTATCTCAAAAAGTCCTTCACTCACAACAATGAAACTTCATACAGTTGTTTAATGCAGCTAGTACCAGAAGCCTATTCAAAGTCGGTGTAATCGGATGTGTTTTTCAGGAGTTATGCCTCTTTATACATGTCTGTTGGTCCATATCCTTGTAAACACATTATCTCAAAAAGCCCTTCACTGACAACAATGAAACTTCATACAGTTGTTTAATACAGCCAGTACCAGAAGCCTATTGAAAGTCGGTGCCATGGGATGTGTTTTTCAGGAGTTATGCCCCTTTATACATGTCTGTTGGTCCATATCCTTGTAAACACATTATCTCAAAAAGTCCTTCACTGACAACAATGAAACTTCATACAGTTGTTTAATACAGCTAGTACCAGAAGCCTATTGAAAGTCGGTGCCATGGGATGTGTTTTTCAGGAGTTATGCCCCTTTATACATGTCTGTTGGTCCATATCCTTGTAAACACATTATCTCAAAAAGTCCTTCACTGACAACAATGAAACTTCATACAGTTGTTTAATACAGCCAGTACCAGAAGCCTATTGAATGTCGGTGCCATGGGATGTGTTTTTCAGGAGTTATGCCCCTTTATACATGTCTGTCTGGTTTTATCCTTGTAAACACATTATCTCAAAAAGTCCTTCACTCACAACAATGAAACTTCATGCAGTTGTTTAATACAGCCAGTACCAGAAGCCTATTGAAAGTCGGTGCCATTGGATGTGTTTTTCATGAGTTATGCCCCTTTATACATGTCTGTCTGGTTTCATCCTTGTAAACACATTATCTCAAAAAGTCCTTCACTCACAACAATGAAACTTCATACAGTTGTTTAATGCAGCTAGTACCAGAAGCCTATTCAAAGTCGGTGTAATCGGATGTGTTTTTCAGGAGTTATGCCTCTTTATACATGTCTGTTTGTCCATATCCTTGTAAACACATTATCTCAAAAAGCCCTTCACTGACAACAATGAAACTTCATACAGTTGTTTAATACAGCTAGTACCAGAAGCCTATTGAAAGTCGGTGCCATGGGATGTGTTTTTCAGGAGTTATGCCCCTTTATACATGTCTGTTGGTCCATATCCTTGTAAACACATTATCTCAAAAAGTCCTTCACTGACAACAATGAAACTTCATACAGTTGTTTAATACAGCTAGTACCAGAAGCCTATTGAAAGTCGGTGCCATTGGATGTGTTTTTCATGAGTTATGCCCCTTTATACATGTCTGTCTGGTTTCATCCTTGTAAACACATTATCTCAAAAGTCCTTCACTCACAACAATGAAACTTCATACAGTTGTTTAATACAGCCAGTACCAGAAGCCTATTGAAAGTTGGTGCCATGGGATGTGTTTTTCAGGAGTTCACACAAATCTGTGTGGATTGCTGTGAATAGACAGTAATCGTTCGACTACATGTACTATAGGTGATCACTGCTCTATTGCTATATTGTTTTGTCTGTCTATGATCTATATCATACAGGTAAAATTATGCCCACCCCAAATATGTGAGTTGTTGGGGTCAGAAACATTATTTCCACAATTGCTCTGGGCCCGGCCCGAGGGGTCCCGATGGCAACAGCCACATGTTTATTTGTTGGTTCACGGATTTGAGTGATGAAAAAACCAGGTCGACAGGAGGGGGGAAAAAAAAAACAACACTGTCACACACACACAAGATTACACTCATAGTGTAATAACTTCGATACAGCCGAATACAGTTGTAACACTATGGGTGTACATGTATAATAGCATGTAGAAGCCACAGAAAAAATATTTGCACTTTGTGGTATGTTCAATGAAAGGACATTGATGTCTTCAAACTGGTTTGACAAGACGAGACTCCTCTGGTTTTGCTGTCTTTTTTACCCCTCGGCCCATCGGGCTGCGGGGTCTTGCAATCGGCATGTACGTCTGGTCGGCCGGCCGTCTGTCAACAATTTTTTGTCCGGGCTAGATCTCAGTTACTATTTGACTGACAGTTCTGATACTCAGTGAATATCCCTAGTATCCCAGAGATGTGCACTGTCATGTTTATTCCGTGTTACGTCATTTCTTTACAGAGTTATGGCCCTTTGAAATTTCGCGTCACTAACTTTTGTCCGGGCTAGATCTCAGTTACTATTTGACTGACAGCTCGGATACTCACAGTGAATAGCCCTAGTATCCCGGAGATGTGCACTGTCATGTTTATTTCGCGTTACGTCATTTCTTTACAGAGTTATGGCCCTTTGAAATTTTGCGTCACTAACTTTTGTCCGGGCTAGATCTCAGTTACTATTTGACCGACAGCTCTGATACTCACAGTGAATATCCCTAGTATCCCAGACATGTGCACTGTCATGTTTATTTCGTGTTACGTCATTTCTTTACAGAGTTATGGCCCTTTGAAATTTTTCGTCACTAACTTTTGTCCGGGCTAGATCTCAGTTACTATTTGACTGACAGCTCTGATACTCACAGTGAATATCCCTAGTATCCCAGACATGTGCACTGTCATGTTTATTTCTTGTTACGTCATTTCTTAACAGAGTTATGGCCCTTTGAAATTTTCCGTCACTAACTTTTGTCCGGGCCAGATCTCAGTTACTATTTGACTGACAGCTCTGATACTCACAGTGAATATCCCTAGTATCCCAGACATGTGCACTGTCATGTTTATTTCGTGTTACGTCATTTCTGTACAGAGTTATGGCCCTTTGAAATCCGGCATATGACTGAAATAATGTTGAGTACTACACACACACACTCGACTCTTCCCTGGAATAGATCTTCATTGGCCCTTTGAAATTTTGCGTCACTAACTTTTGTCCGGGCTAGATCTCAGTTACTATTTGACCGACAGCTCTGATACTCACAGTGAATATCCCTAGTATCCCAGACATGTGCACTGTCATGTTTATTTCGTGTTACGTCATTTCTTTACAGAGTTATGGCCCTTTGAAATTTTTCGTCACTAACTTTTGTCCGGGCTAGATCTCAGTTACTATTTGACTGACAGCTCTGATACTCACAGTGAATATCCCTAGTATCCCAGACATGTGCACTGTCATGTTTATTTCTTGTTACATCATTTCTTAACAGAGTTATGGCCCTTTGAAATTTTCCGTCACTAACTTTTGTCCGGGCCAGATCTCAGTTACTATTTGACTGACAGCTCTGATACTCACAGTGAATATCCCTAGTATCCCAGACATGTGCACTGTCATGTTTATTTCGTGTTACGTCATTTCTGTACAGAGTTATGGCCCTTTGAAATCCGGCATATGACTGAAATAATGTTGAGTACTACACACACACACTCGACTCTTCCCTGGAATAGATCTTCATCTATGAAGAACTATTCACCAGATCTTTACTAACTTTTCTTGAGGTATCGATCCACACAGTCTTGGATCGATATCCCTTCACAGGATTGATGACTGAAGCCGGTACTAGCAAATACTAATCGTTGAGTATTCTCTTGAATCAACATTAATACATATGTGGGTAAATAAATTTGACAGAATTCAGCAGATTTTTATGTCAACCTGTTATTCGCTGGACATATTGTGCTGAGGGGTCAAAGCACCTTTTAGGTGCAGCCTCATGTTCAACATCCTTTCAAAAGAAAACTTTTGATGACCAGAGTTTGTGAAGTTGTATTTAGTACTGACCAGAGTTTATGAACTTGTAAATAATTATTGGTCCAAGGGTCATAATTGGTGGCATGTTGTATCTGCAAGATATCTGTATTTACTGAGAGTTGAAAAATACTCAGTACTTTTCCTATTGACTAATTGTACAAAAGTTTCGAACATTTTATTTATAAAAATGGACGTCCTTTCGCTGTGAAAAATACATACAAGATTCGGCATCAACAACATGCTACCACCCATGGCCCTTAAATCACGAAATATAGGCCCACTATATTGGGGTTACGAAAAGTGAATGTATGAAGATCGTAACCTTTCATTCGGGAGGGCATCTCTTCTCTTCGCCATATCCATCATAATGGAACAGCTCGCCTGGGTCTGGCGTCCTTGTCAGATAGGATAACTTGAAGGAATTTACTCCGAAACGAGTGCAACACTGACATCGGGGTAGACAGGTCACATTCAGAGACGGCACCATCTTCATGTTTTGACGACTTCACGGAGGAAACCGTGTCAGCCGACGTAATACATTTGCAGACGATGTCCCCAACAGTATCGCTGCCGCTCGTTACATTGCTGAAAACATCTAGTCTTGACTTCCGCCCCTTTCTTTACGACGACACAGATGTAAAAACGGTCCGCTATTCCCGCCATTATGTGACAGCGCGCCACAACAACTTTGCAGAATTATCTCCCTTGAAAGGTCCAAAATAGATGCGCGATGTCTACAGATACCTCGTGTCTAAACTTTCACTCTTAGACAGTATATATTTTTGTATACCTCAGCCTTCCCACTGAGTCATCCTGTCGAGAATTGTGATTTTTTTTATCAGAGGATATAAAAATAAGGTCAGTAGCAAATTTGTACGTCGGTGGAAAAAAAAAGGACAAAATCGTGATTTTCCCCCCCCCCCACCCCACTTTTTGGAAAAAATGGGTCGGGGGATCCGTCAACCAACAAATAAAAAACAAAAGGCCTTATTTACCCCTAGGTACATGTATGTTCTGTACACACTGACCTTAATCCCCTGTGCATATTTAGGCCTAGACTTCATTCCACTGGCCCCTTTTTCCATCGAATTCTCAACAGGTCAGTTTGCAGTTTCAACGCAACACCAACAATACCATGTTAAAGAAGGTATATTGCTTTCTTTATGCTGGTCGAATTAATATGGTGGTCATGGTGTTCATCTGGAATCCCGAACTGACATATTGGAGGAATTATGTATCAAGATAAAGAGCAACATTCAGCTATTTTGGTTGAGTCACCTACTGTAGTGTCTAATTGGACGGAAATTAATTGGGTAACACATGGTTAGCGTAACGTGTGCAACTTCCCTCATTATAGGACTACCTTTCATTGTTCCCACAGATCAATTTCACATAAACTTTGACAAAAGTAACTCCGAAAATGGAAGTCATTGTGATATAATATTCTATATTTCGGCTTCCATTTTAGGAGTTACTTTTATCCTAGGACTGCCTTTCTTTGGTATGTTCAACTTCATTATGTCGGTACCTTTTAAGAAGCGCCGTTCGCGCCATAAATCCAAACCTTTAATAAATTTAAGCATTTAACTTGCATCAACCAATCAGATGTCATGAATTGACATTTCGAAGACCTTTCCTGTCCAAAAGCAAACGTTTGCTGTTGTAACGTCCAATACTAGACGTTTCCTGTCAAAAGCAAACGTTTCCAGTAGTAATATTCGAGACTTTTAAACGTTTCCGGTTTAAGAGAAATTGTTACCGGTTGTGATGGGTTAGTCAGATTTTTTTATTGCTGCCGCGTATGTTCAAACCTCAACATCAACACGTGTCCACTGACAAAACGTTTCCGCTATGTTGTCTGTTTGAACCAATCAAAATAACCCTTACAAATATGCGCGCATATTGTATTCCTCAGGCCCACCGTGCATCATGTCCTGCGCAAATTGTCCCGGTGCCAAAGATATTCTCCAAAACCTAATTTGTAAGAACGATTTTCATTGGTTGAAACACACTACATACCGGAAACGTTTGCCAGTGGAGATTTGCACGTGTTGGTTTAGATGTTGAAATAGACGCGGCCCAAATAAAAAATCTGATTGGACGATCACAACCGGAAACGTTATCCTTTTAACCGGAAACCTTTAAAAGACCGAATTTTTCTTTTGACAGGAAACGTCTGAAGTCGCGAATTTCCAACTGGAAACGTTCGCTTTTTAACAGGAAAATGTCAGTTCATAACATCTGATTGGTTAGTTCAAGTTTAAACGTTTAAACTTTTTAAAGCTTTACAATTTTTAAATGTTTAAGAAGTTAAAACGTTTAAAGGATGTGTTTATGGCGCGAACAGCCCTTCATATACGTTGCCACAGGATGTAACTTGTGATTGCGTTTTAGCCACATACATTCGTGCCTGGTGCCACCTGTGCCTAACTTGAAATTAAGTATATAATTGTGCGTTTATTTCATTACAAACTTATCCCCCAATAACCCAGCTACCAGATCTCATTAAAGCCCATAGGCTCTAGTTGTTCTTGAAATCTTTGTGATTTGGGACTTGTCCGGGCTGGATCTCGGTTAATATTGTATGGACAAGCATGGAATTTGCATGATATGTGGGTCAATGCCCCATAGGTGTGCAGCGTGAGGTTTCTCTGCTTTCGGTTATATTTTCAAGAGTTATGGCCCTTTGTTGATCAAACCTAAGTGAATGGGATATATTTATTTATCCAGGCTGGATCTCAGTCCATAACCGATTTGGACGGGGAAAATGGCTATGAAATTGTTATTCTACATTCCAAAGCAGACCACATAGGTCCTGAAGTATGAAATTGCCTCAAAAAGAGTGAATTGGGTGCAAAATTCAAAATTCACGATCGCTTCATAATTTCACCACAATATACTCCCAAGGAATGTAGATCTCATAACCAGGTCACATTTTTGGATTTGGCGAAAGCCCCGGGCGACCATCTTGCATCAAAACATTGTATTATTACTTGTTGGTCGATACTTGATGCCGGAAAAAGTGACTGAAACAGAATTTTTATAATCAGCCAAATTAGGCCTCCACAGACCAATACAGAACAGAACAATGGCGGAGCAGTGTCAGATTAAAGCGGAAGGGGGGGTATATAATTGAGCAATCTCTGATTGCTTCCTTGCTGTGTTCCTACAATATATTATAAAATCTGTCTCTGTGGTGTTCTTTCAGACCATGTCTGACTGTCCAGTAAGTACAGCACATGGAAGTGCGTGATAAGTCACAATGATTGAGCCCCATGGGGCTTCCGGGGATTGACCTGGGATGTCTTCGTGCACACCGCAGGTCATGGTAAGAACAAGCCTCAGCTCCTCAGACAGCTTGTCGTAGGAGGCGACTAACTGAGGCACCTGTGGGGTTCCCGGGTGTGAAAAGGAATAGGACCCCACCCGTGTGGTTCCCGGGTGTGAAAAGGAATAGGACCCAACATCGTGATATGATTGAAATATAGTTGAAAGCGACGTTAAATCATATTCACTCACAACGATTGATTTATTCCGTTGACACAGATTTGACTGTTGTCTATTACAGACATGAGGTTGCCGAACCCCTGAGGAAACGGGCCTTGTCCATTCGCAAGAAAACCAAGACTCCCAGAATAGGTTCGGTGAGTGGCGCAATATTATTCTTGACAAAGGTCATCTGATATGGTTCACTGACTCTAAATGTTAAATCACCCCCGGCCTAATTGACGTCAAATTAAATAGACACTGTCCTTGAAATATTTGTCTTTGAGCTTCAACATATTTGATTATCATAGCAATATATATTTATGTAAAAAATTATACAACTGTTAAAATATGAAGAAATGATATTTGATATGGTGTATAGCCCGCCACCGAGCATATATACATATGAAATGATTTTTGAGGGAGAAATAATAAATTGGTGATCAGCGAGATTCGAACTCATGACCCCGGCTTTATATCGTGCCGATGCTCCACCTTCTGAGCTATGACGGCCCTAAGGTATTGCAACCTTGGATTGTCCCCGTGATGACCAATCTTCCCTCTCGGTTTTGCAATGCGTGAAACTGTCTTTATAATGAAGAAATGATATTTGGTATAGATTCGCCATACCAAATATCATTTCTTCCAAATAAAGCCAGTTACATGTCAGCGGACAGTGAGAGTTCGATGAACTTCATGCACCAACCTCATTTTCAAGGTCATCCAGGAAATGCATGTTAGGAAAAATGCTACGATGACTGTCATACATGTACCCCTATGTATATTATTTTTCTCGTTATCTGTAAAGTAAATTTAACTAAATAATCATGATGTTCATTGACCTGTGTTATAAAGACAAAAACAACGATACATTCTGTGAAGTCAAAATGATCACATTCCAAAAGCTGATCCCAAATTTATGTTGTTCAACATGCTGGGCGCTATATTCAAACAGTTAACCAAATTTGTTCAGTGCAAACAAGTACTGCTTGCAAAAAGCACTGCATTTCTGAAGTCGTCTACTTTTTACCTTGTTTGTGATATAAACTCCCCAGTCACAATGATGTTTTTCTTCGTAACAGGGTCACTCGAGAGGATTGGACCCCCTCAGACGCCAGGCCCTACACGTAGATGAACTGACCATGGGGGCAGATTCACCGGAACTGGCCCGCACCCTTAACGAGCTTGGAGTCTTATACTACCTCCAGAACAACTTTGAGTAAGAAGATCATTTAAGAAATATTGTTTTCATGGGTGTGCTCAATGATTATTTTACACATGGTTAGTTTGGGAGAGTTTATATTTTAGGGCAAGGGCGAAGATCGCACACAAAAATTTATAAACTTTTCCAAACCAACCTTGCATAAAATAACCGCTGAGCACGCCTATGAAAAAATTATTTCGTATTATATTGCACAACTCAAATCGATTGTCAACAAAGATTATAATGAAAGGTTGAAAACATACGGTAAACTTTGACACCCTTTCTCTTCTTTATTGGCATGATGCACCGGTTTCGGTTGGCATCGTGCCAATATCAGTGGATGAGTTTATGTGGTTGCTCAAATGGGGAGTGATTCTGTCAGCTGAATCAAGCTTTGAGGAACATATGTGAATATACGTCTATTTGTGTCACTTTGTTATTTAATTTCATGATGGAAACAACAGTTAAACTTCAGAAAAAAATTCTGTCTTGTAATTTATTCATTTGTTTCATTCGATTGTGACGTGTATGAAAGCATACGTCCCTTTCCTCACCCAACTTGTGAAATAGAATCTTCAAATGAACACCTGCACTTGACACATGTACATTTCGCACTGATGTGCTAAAACACCCAATAATTGCACACTTAGCAAGTTGTTATAGAGAAAAAGAATATGGCACATTCTGAGACAACCCTGTTCAGAAACATTGTCCTTCAAAGTCGGTGAAAAGGAATAGGGATTTACCCATGAGATAACGGATGTTAAAAGAAATAGGACCCTACCCATGTGGTTTCCGAGTGTGAAAAGGAATAGGAACCAACAGTGTGATATGACTGAAATTAAAGCGATGTTAAATCATATTCACTCACACACTCAAAGCCAGCATAAGCTTCCATGCTGGAAAACCATTCCAGACAAAAAAATATATACATTGTATTGATCGGTGGAACACATGTAATACACAATCTTTATGATTCATTGCAAATGAGGGTTAAAAACAACAGAGCTTCAGGAGATATTTTCTAGTTTTGAAATGTTTGATTGGCCAGTTCAAATTTTCAAATGAATATCTGGCATTTCCATTGGCTGGTGAAGAAGACTGAAACAGAATCCAGCCAATCAGAGAGTTTCTGTGTAGGTTAAAACCGTAGATGATATTGTGATGATTAAGTCCGGAACATCTTCTCGAGATGAGGCGGATTCTTTCACAAAGCTCTACCATGTGTACGCCATGCTTGTCTTAATTTCCTGCAATGTTAAGGGAAAATGAGCACCACCGTACATGGGAAGTCAGGACTGGTGTGGAGTATGGGTTATCTCTCCTTCCTGTCTCGCTCGAAGAACTGAACGGATTCTTTTTAAATTTAGTATGTGGGTACCTATACCTCGCCCCAAAATCTCGCTTAGGATTGTTCTTTACACTGATCTGCCTATAGGTGGCGCCACCTGGGGAAAAGTTAAAATTTTGTTTCCGGACAATAACTTCTGAAAACCTGAACGGATTCTTTCCAAATTCGATATGTGGGTACCTTGCCTCAAGATCTCGCTTGGGATTGTTTTTCATGCCAATCCACCTATAGGCAACTCTACCTAGGAGCCAAGTTAAAGTTTTGTTTCTGGACAATAACTTTAAAAAACCTGGCCGGATTAGGACAAATTCGATGATTGTGGGTATTTTTCCACTGGATCTCACTTGGGATTTCTCTCCATGCCAGGTATTGAACATTACGGTTCCAAGCCAAATCAATTATTTCAACATCGGGGGACTTCAGGTTTTTATTGTATGTTAATTTATTAATTAATTAATCGTGTGAATCAATGTACAGCGATAAAGCTACATTGTACGATTTTGTTTCCAGCACTGCCGAGTCCTTCTTCAAGCGATCTCTGGAGATGAGAGAGTCTGTTCTTGGGGAGGACCACCCAGATCTGGCGCAATCTCTCAATAACCTAGCAGCACTGTACAACGACCGTAAACAGTATGATCTGGCTATCCCACTGTATGAGAGAGCTCTCCAGATCAGAAACCAGGTAATTCTATAACCTAGTAGTTCTCTTAAAAGTTCTCTTTAAACATGACCAGGCTATCCTACTGTACGAGAGAGTTGTATTGGAGTGATATGCAAGAGGTGGGAGAAATTGACATCTGGCGTGAAAAAGCAACCATATGGCGCTACAGGAAATCTTCCCTTGGCACTTAACCCTTTCACTGTTTAACCTGGGTTCTTCTGCCATGTCGCGGCCTTTACAAGAATACTGTACACTTAGACGTGTCGTCCATGCTTTGATGTCAAAATAATAGGAAATGCCATTTGCGGATGCACCAGTAACGACGGAATTATCTTCTGTCTGATCAGCGTGTCTGTCAATGCATAGAATTACGCCCGCCGACGTAACGTCACTGTCACAGAACGACTGCGAACTTGGACGTACACTGCACGTCATGAACACAATGAGGAGATAAGCAGTGACGTGCACTGCACGTCATCAACATTGAAAAGGTTAACATTCAGAACCGAGAATACAGTGGATTCTCAGACGTAGCCTTAGTATCTCACCCGCGCTTTCATTGCAGCTGCTCATGCGGAGACTATGAAGCATCCACATGGCCCCTAGCACTGGCTTAAGCGGAATTAGATACGCTAGCTCGGGAGCTGTGATGACAGATCAGCTCAAACAACTCATCTGGTGTTAATGGATAAGCATCGTGGACGTCTGATGAAGTAAACGCCTCAACATGAGATAACCTGGTAAATGCGAGAATACCCAGAGAAACTAACCTGCAATGCGTGATGTCGTACGGCTTAAATTTCCCAACAAAATGATAAACCTACATATATTTGTCGAGTGACAAATATAACGTAGCAGCTCTTCATAAACAGTATGATCTGGCTATCCCACTGTATGAGAGAGCTCTCCAGATTAGAGACCAGGTATTTCTGTAACCTTGTAGTTCTCTTTAAACGATATGACCAGGCTATCCTGCAGAGAGAGCTCTCCAGATGACAAACCAGGTATGACTATATATAACCTAGTAGCTCTCTGTAAACTGTATGACCAGGCCATCCTACTGTATGAGAGAGCTCTTCAGATCACAAACCAGGTATGACTATACATAACCTAGTAGCTCTCTGTAAACAATATTAGTACGGCGTATCACATTGGGCACACCGGTTCTCGTCAGATCACCGAAGTTAAGTAACGTTAACATCAATACTTGGATGGGTGACCGGGCGCTGTACTGTCTGGGCTGTCCAGTATAATAGGAACTGTGGACACTCTCGTATTCTGGCACATGTAGGTACATGTACCGTTGAGATATGACTGAAAAAATGTTGAAAACGACGTTAAATCCTAGCTACTCACTCACTCACCCTGTAAACAGTATGACCAACTAAGCTAACTAAGCTCTCCAGATCACGAACCAGGCGGTAAGACTATATACAACCTGGCAGGTCTCCATACTGACTGAAAACAGAAAAAACCCTTGGAAAGCAGATCATTTTGAAAAGATCTACAAAATGAATTTTTTTTTCTCATTTTGTAAAAGCATATTCCTTTCACATCTTCCATGCAATTAATTAAGTGATGTTGATTATCATTTGAGTTGTCTTCAGTTCTGCATTGTGTATCTATATGACTGGCCTTCGATGGTACAGAGTAAAAGCTATTTTATAACAACTCATTTGTAGCACTGATCAATGTCTCCTTGCTATGCACTTTAAAGATCGATGGATTTTGTAAATTCTCCCCTGTGCATTTTTCCGTAGCGATAGCATCATATGTATTAAATTTGATGATAATGGGATCGCCATAAACAACGAATGCAAGAATATCTTGTAAGAGAAATTTGAAACTCTGCCTGCTTCGACGGGTTTACTGTTTCGCCATTGAGTGCGTGTTGTACGCAGAGAGGAAAATGACATCACTAAGTGACGTTTGAGTGACGTAGCGATGCTCACGAATCTGAATGCTGAACAGCTGCAGCAATGGGATAACATCCTGGCTCGTGCCTAAGGTTGGGTAAAATTGCATGTGTTGGTAGAATGCACCACACGTGTATACGCTTGTTGACACGGCTATAGAAAAATAAACATGTCATGTCAAGATACATTTCCTTCTGTTTTCTCGTGAATGGTAGAAGCAAGTTTGGTTTGTTGTGGTCAAATGTGTTTCATTTAGTACCTGTCGAAACATATGTCAATTTCACGGAGTTTGAGACACATCTATTTCAGCCCTGATTTGAGGCTGATTACATCTTCAAGCTGTTAATGTATGTGATTGTTCTGTGTTTGTTATTTCAGTACCACAGCCCTGATCACCCCAGTGTGGCAACTATTATCAAACATCTGGCAATGCTCTACAAAAAACAGGTGATATTTTCTGCTTTTCTCTACTTCAAAATCCTTAAAAAATAGCAGACTAGGCCTACTTCAGAAAAAGAAAAATGATAGTACATGCAACAGAAGGCACTTGCAGAATAATACTCAAACTTCATCACCCTGTGGGACTTCTGGGGATTGACCTGGGATGTCGTCGTGCACACCGCAGGTCATGGTAAGAATAGGCCGCAGCTCCTCGGACAGCTTGTCGGAAGAGGCGACTGAGGCACCCGTGGGGATCCCGGGTGTGAAAAGGAATAGGACCCAATGTTGTGATATGACTGAAATATAGTTGAAAGCGATGTTATATCATATTCAATCAAAATTTGATGTATTTTCACCTATATTTGTCATGTTAAGAATAGTAGGGTTGGGGGACATGGGGCACGGGGGGACAAGCCATCTAACTCCTATGTTACGTATAGGTAATCACTTTACATTATTATTAGCAGAAAGCTACCACCCCCACACACCTACGCTATATTGATTATAAGTAAAACCCATCAGTGTTAAAAATCAGGGGCAAGAAAATTGTTCTTGAACAATCTGAGTAAATTTTCAGGACTGACGATGATATTTTGTTACCCCAAGTTTACTGTGGTGCTGCATTACTGTTTTCGTACTATTGAAGGAGGATGGACAAAAATACAATTTAAATTGTTTTGATTTATCAGTTCCGATGTATATAATAGTTTTTTGGGTTTTTTCACAAAATGAAATATATCATGCACTCAGGGTGGACTAAGACACTTTTGCTGGGCCCACTGGGACAATATTAATCAAATCATGAAAGGATATGTGACGACAATACGGGAAAAACTGCCTTGTGGGTGATCATAGTATTCAAGCTGGATTTTTTTCCAATCCAAAACCTGTCCAGTCAGATTTTTCTTCAAGTTTACATACTGAAATATCAGCCTCGAAAAAATTGTGATGCTCCGTTATATAAAAATGCAGATATGAGTGATCAAAATGTGCTCCCTCGCCCGATATGATATTTTTGAGGCATTTACACTGTGGATTTTCACTTATAACAAAAATGTGACACCTCAAACCAAAATAATTTGGTCACACAATATATTAGGAAGTTTGTTTATTGGAAATAACCATGAATGGTTTTGGTTTGAAGTGTCATATTTTTGCTACAGGAGAAAATCCTCTGGGAAAATGCCTCAAAAATGCCAAAATAAGCTGTGGGGCACATTTTGATCAATCATATCTCCATTTTTATTCAACTGAAAATCTCAGTTCTTTCGAAGGGGATATTTAATGTGTAATCTTCAAGAAAAATGTTATTTGGCAGGTTTGGAGTGAAAAAAAACAATCAGCTTCATTACCGTCACACACACATTTTTTTATACGTAAACATAACATATCCTTTACTTTCATCCTAAAATGTTATTCAAGTACATTACACCTGTCTGTCAGTATAATGTGGAAGTTGGGAGACAAAATATTGACTACACTGACTATAGATGAGTCACACAACAGTGAGTTTTCTCTGATAGCCACATTCATACTGCACATATTTTTGGGGGGACACAACAGTGGCTGTGCTATACTGAAGCCCACTCTATAATGAACTGTGTTATAATGAGGGACAAGTGTATTTTGTTTTCTAGATAGTAGTACTAGTACATGTAATTACTAATCCCATCGGATTTTCCTATGAAGTAGGCTACCATCTGCAAATTGTCCAGTAGTCAGTGTGTCCATCCGAATCCTTTCATCGGCAAAATAAGGAGAACCGTTGACATTAGAACCTTGATTTTTTGCATGAAGGTGCATTTGAGGACTGTTACCAGCAAGTTCTGAGCTGACCAAATTTTGACGAAAATTTCCGGTGATTTTTGATAAAAATCACTGGTGATTCTGACTTGGGCTGTGCCCACCTTAATATAGGCAGGATTTCAACTTGGGGTGGAGGGGATTTCCAAGAGTTCAGTGCGCGTCGGGAGTCCTAGTGCGTACCCTATTTCGTAGGTCCTGTGACGTTAGTTACACTGCCATGTGATGAGTCTTACTAACAATTTCAAAGTTGGATGCTTCCATTGGACATGTTGGAACATTGTGGAATGGGAATCACACAAAATATTTTCTATTCAAATCTGGCCTATGAGAAATATTTTATGTAATGCAGGGGTCTAAAATAGCGACTAACTTAGCCATCGCTGTTCGTCTCAACTCTAATTAAACATAACAGTATACACTGGATTTAAAATGTTTGTCATACTAAATATTAGTTGTCCCCCGCTACTTAGTAGGGGGGGGACTTAGAAACACCGGTGTCCGTAATTCCGTAATTCCGTGATTCCGTAAGATTTTCTTGTCCGGACAATAACTCGTTAACGATTTAACCGATCAACTTCAAACTTGGGGTGTGCCTTGACATTGGTGAGAGGACGGTTGGGATTGTTTTTCAGCAATGTGCGTAATCTAATATGGCCGCCGTCAGCCATATTGGATTATAAGCAGTTGGATCTTGTCC
Source organism: Hanleya hanleyi (assembly GCA_036873755.1). NCBI lineage: Eukaryota > Metazoa > Mollusca > Polyplacophora > Lepidopleurida > Hanleyidae > Hanleya > Hanleya hanleyi. The sequence continues at coordinate 17,233 of JAVTVY010005733.1, forward strand.
GGACAATAACTGGAGTACGATTCAACTGATCTACTTCAAACTTGGGGAGCACCTTGACATCGGTGAGAGGACGGTTGGGATTGTTTTTCAGCAATGTGCATAATCCAATATGGCCGCCGTCCGCCATATTGGATTATAAGCAGTTGGATCTTAGATTTTCTTGTCCGGACAATAACTCGTGAACGATTTAACCGATCAACTTCAAACTTGGGGTGTGCCTTGACAATGGCGAGAGGACGGTTGGGATTGTTTTTCAGCAATGTGCGTTATCCAATATGGCCGCCGTCAGCCATTTTGGATTATAAGCAGTTGGATCTTAGATTTTCTTGTCCGCACCACTCCTCGTGAACGATTTAACCGATCAACTTCAAACTTGGGGTGTGCCTTGACATTGGTGAGAGGACGGTTGGGATTGTTTTTCAGCAATGTGCGTAATCTAATATGGCCGCCGTCGGCCATATTGGATTATAAGCAGTTGGATCTTGTCCGGACAATAACTGGAGTACGATTCAACTGATCTACTTCAAACTTGGGAGTGCCTTGACATCGGTGAGAGGACGGTTGGGATTGTTTTTCAGCAATGTGCATAATCCAATATGGCCGCCGTCAGCCATATTGGATTATAAGCAGTTGGATATGTCCATTTTCAAATCATACTCTTTATCAATGATATGAGATATCGACCAAAAAAAATCGACCATAGAGGTCCATGGCCCCTGCAGCAGCAGCGCCAGTTATGGTGGATGTAATCCACCATAACTGGTGCTGCTAGCGGGGGACATGGACCTCTATGGTCGATTTTTATAACTAGAGCAGAGACTTTCGCAAAAAAAAGTGGAAATGTTTCAGTGTCCACCAATCTCCAAACACCCCGAATTGTTATTTCAGGTATAAATGATTTCTCTATTGTTCTACAATGTCTTGGTATGAGTGAACTGTTTACAATTGACCATCTGGAGTTCGCAACACAGAGTTGAAATCTGATGTGGCGAACGCTTGGTGCAATAACGGTGAACAGACTCATCACCAAACAACACTCCAGCTTCTGTCATTAATCTGTGGGTCATTCAATCCTATTTCTTCCTTATAGCGGATTTCATAATAGTTTAGCAATATATCTTTCAGTGACAAGAAATTACATGCCTAGACTGAATCAAAACATCACATGTAACTTTTTTTTTTTTTTTATAAGAAATTTATTTTGCCACAAATAAATCATACAGGTGAATACAAGACAATTAAACTTAAAAAAAAATAAGGCACACACAAACATACAAAAAAGTATATATATAAACGGATACAAAGAAAAATAAAATACGAATAACATGTGTATTGATCCTTTTACTATGGTCCATTAAATTCAAAAATTCTGGGTAACATCACATGTAACTTCGCGCCTCCTATCTGAAGTTCTAACTTCTAGTAACATGTTTATTCATTTGGTATGTTTCTATGATTCTCATTGGCTGAGTAGCTGTTTGAAAAACCCATCAACCAATCAGAGATCAGCATGACAGTCGAAATTAACCTCTAAGTTTGCACTGTCAGACACAACGAAACTGTTCAGCTTCACACTTGCCAAAGCAACATGGTGTGTTTCACAGTTTGTAAACATCACATCACCCACAAATGGTTAATTATTATGAAATCTCCTGTAACTATTTTTTAACTGATTCATATTACCATACTATTTAAATGGAGGATCATATTCTTACCTCAATGAATATTCTGGAATTTTTGATTTGGAAATGTGACCAACATAGGCCCTTTGATGGTCATGCATTCATGTGATGGAAAATGTGCTTTGACTAAATGTTCAATGCACAAGTCACGACATCATCTCTGGAGAACTGTAGCTGAAAATGTCCATTTGCAATACTTTCAACATAGGAAAATGGAAACTACCATGGTCTCTATGACTGGCATAGAGAGAAAAGATTGCCATCAGCATGTGGACTGCTCATGTCCAGAGTCTCTCCTTTGTTAATACATTAATGCGAGAAGGGCTGATTACTGAAGTACATAAGTTTGGAGGATGGTGGAATTGTTGACTTCATATTATAAAGTCAAATGTATAAGATGCATCGTACCCAGAAGTATCGCATATTCATGCCAGACACGAGGCTGAAGGGCAGGTTCACGCACATGCATTTTTTCAATAGAGCCAGTAACGCCACCATCTTTGTGCTGTAAATGACAAATCTGTAAGTAAAATTGACTCAATGCGTTGCTACAATGAAGCATCCCAAGATGGTGGTGTTGCTGGCTCTCGTGATAAAATGCATGTGCGTGAACCTGTCCTTCAGTCTCGTGCCTGGTGTTAATATGCAGTACTTCTGGGATTACGATGTGGCTTATTAATAAAAATTCCAGGTCAAGCTGTCAAAATCAAGTACGATAAAATATGTTTAATTCTCTGGTAATCTGATCACTGTGGACCACATAATGAAGACTATTCAAATATCTGTCCAAAATCGTCCACAATTCTTCACATGTGGTACAACATAGCAGTGAAAGAGAAATTCTTTATGTAACATCTAAAAATAACTATATACATTTACAGTTTTCTTCCTCAGTGTATGTATTGTTCGGTTGACCATTGCAGGGTAAGTTTGTGGAGGCTATCCCTCTATACAGACAGGCAGTGGAGATCAGGGAGAAGTCATTCGGGGGACAACATCCTGCTGTGGCTACAGCACTCGTTAACCTGGCTGTCCTTTACTCTCAACAGGTAAGGCTTGTATAGGACAGGTGGCTGTGTAAGGTAGGTGTATCGGTTAGGTGTGTGGGTCAGATGTGGGTGCAGGTGTGTAGGTCATGCCTGTGGGCCAGGTGTATTCGTTAGGTGTGTAGGGCAGGTTTATCGGGGCGGTGTTGTGTCAGGTGTGAGACAAGTTGTGTGGGTCAGATGTGAGACAAGATGTGTGGGTCAGATGTGAGACCAGGTGTGTGGGTCAGATGTGGGGCAAAATGTGTGGGTCAGATGTGAGACCAGGTGTGTGGGTCAGATGTGAGACCAGGTGTGTGGGTCAGATGTGATGCCAGGTGTGTTGGTCAGATGTGAGACCAGGTGTGTGGGTCAGATGTGGGGTCAGGTGTGTGGGTCACATGTGAGATTAGGTATGTGGGTCAGATGTGGGACCAAGTGTGTGGGTCAGATGTGGGGCCAGGTGTGTGCGTGAGATGTGGGACCAGGTGTGTGGGTCAGATGTGAGACCAAGTGTGTGGGTCCGATGTGGGAGCCGGTGTATGGGTTAGATGTTTGTGTTAGGTGTGTTGGGCAGCTTTTTGGAGGCAGTGTTGTGCCAGGTGTGAGACTAGATGTGTGGGACAGATGTGTTGGAATATGTGTGTGGGGCAGACATGTATGGACTGGGTGTGTGGGTCTAGTGTGTGTAGCCATTAGTGTGGCTGCATGTGGGGGTTAGATGTGGGACCAGATGTATGGGTCATAAACACAAATTAATGCACAGTAGATGATTGGCACATGTTTGAGGCTGGTCAATCCTATCTATGGCTTATTTAATCAACTAATTAATATACGTACTGTATCATGTTTATAGACAAATTTTGACCTCAATTCCTTGTCTTTCTGTTGGACAGAACAAATACGCAGAAGCTGAACCTCTGTACGAGCGGGCTCTCCTGATCTATCAAGAGAGTTTTGGGGCGCACCATCCCCGCGTGGCAGAGACCCTCAGAAACCTGGCTGTCATGAAATATGAACAGGTAATCACCCGATATCGTCACACAAGTACAGTCTTATAGCTCTTATTTCTAGTCTCCTTTTAACTCACCTGAAACTACTATTATTAGTCGTGTGAGTTATTCATGCAGTGAGATCTCACCTAGAGGAAGTACAGGGAGAGTTTACACAGGGTTGTTGGCTCGTAATAATGCTGATTCCTCCTAAACTTGGCATACATGTTGTCCATCTTGCCCCGAGGGGAATGTTATAGAACTGTTGCATTCCATGTATATTAACTAGGTCTTAATTGGCTAATTAATTTGAAATGTTGAATATTTTGTGTTAAGGGTCAAATTGTTGGATTTGATGCCCTGATTCCGGCTCAAAATTGGCATATTTGTTGTCCAGCATGACCTGAGGGGATGTAATAAAATTGTTGCATTCCACACATATTACTTATTTAGGTCTTAACTAGCTAATTAACCTAATGTCCTATGCCACCTCAATTAATGTGAATTAATTAAAGAATATTTACTTAATATTTATACTTTTCATGATTAAACTATTAGAAAATATAAAATAACCTATCAATGGCTACTTTCAACTCACATCTGTTGAAATGTTGTTATGTTTCAGGGCGATTACGAGACTGCTGCCCGATGTTACAAACGTGCCACAGAGATTAAGGAGCGGGAGTCGAGTTACCCGGGAAAGACCTTGTTACGACGTAGCTCCAGTGACGATACCAATTCTACTGTGAAAAACATACTACAGACGTAGCAGTGGTGGAGGCCCTCTGAGCTAGGGCAAGGACTCTGTACATAACTAGGGCATGGACTCTGTACATAGTTTCGGCACGGACTCTGTACATAGCTAGGGCACGGACTGTACATAGCTAGAGCAAGGACTCTGTACATAACTAGGGCATGGACTTCTGTACATAGCTAGGGCATGGACTCTGTACATAAATAGGGCACGGACTGTAAATATTAGCTAGGGCACAGACTCTGTACATAGCTAGGGCACAGACTGTACATAGCTAAGGCACGGACTCTGTACATAATGTATAACAATATTGAAGCTGGACTTCAGGGTGATAATGGTTTACTTATCACTGCTGACCTTAATTATGGCTGTGTGAGAGAAATGTTCTCCTAAACTAATGGCTTAAGATGTGTGGTGGGGTGAAATGTCTCTCAGCATCAGTTCAGAAGAGTTGTCTCCCTTTAACATTGATTAATGTTCTTCGAAGTGTTGTGTTTCAAAAATTCAATCAAAAAAGTTTTCGTTTGAATAATCAAAACATTCTATGATGGAGATGCTTTGTTCAAATTATGTCCTCAGAATTTTGTACCATTGTAATGCAAATTGTTCTACCTGATTGCTCAATGATGGGATAATTTTATACACATATGGAACCTTATTACCTGTAGTGGAGCGCGGAGTTCAAAATAACTGCCAAACTGTTAGCTTCCCTCATCGAGATTTGCCATTGAACGTTAACCAGGGGTGAATGGATCTGATTAGTTTTTTTGACGATATCTTTTGATTTACGGAGAATAAAATCCTGGAATTATATTATGTGCCTATAGTTTGCAACACATACTACTGGTATTATTAGACTTAAAATCAGCATTTCAAGAGTCGACAGCTCAGTCAAGCAGAAGATTGCCACACTCGGGTGCTGGTTGGTCAAAGTGATATATGGTGTACAGGGCTTCGTGTTTAGAATTAGTGCGTGAGCTAAAAATAGCTCACGTCAAAATATTTAGGAGAGGGTATTTAAAAGTCAGGCGAGTGATTGCAATATAATACAATATAAAATGTGACAGTTTACGTGAGCTAAAATCACTCTCGTGACATGAATTTACGCGAGTGTTTGCGTGCAGGTGAGCTATCACTCGCGCTAAACACGAAGCCCTGGGTGTATGCTCGCGCTGGATCCGACTTTTCCTTTCTCATGGCATTTCTTTGAATTAAAACTTGAGTAAAGCAACTTGCTCTCATTGCTTACATTTACCGTCATTGCTATGAAAAACATTCATTTTCCGCTTTCGCAGAGCAAGAAAAAAAATCTAAACTAAAAACTACCAAATTTTCTCTCGTGTTTCTTCCAGGAGACAACATATGTATTCACAATAAGGAGATAAAGGGGGGTCACCCTGCAAACCTGTGATTCACTTGCAGATAAGTATCTGTATCCGTCAGACCTCATTGACTGGTCTTGTCTGACAGTAAAGACGGAAAACTAGTTCAGGATAGATCTGTATACTGGTTTGCTGTTGACACTGTGCATTAATTGAACGAATGGCTGTTTATTGTTTACACAAACTGTCGTGTACCTCCGTCGCAGGTTACCATGGGCAACACTAGGTAGAGAGGGGATCATTGTGAACAACCCTCTTCCACCTAATTCCCTGAAACTTGAATATTTATTCTGTTTGTAAGTTTTGTGTTAAGAATTGAAGAAGAAAAAAATCCCAAATAATTGCCCACACCACTAACTGTTTATAGGTACCCTATTTCTTCTAACTATTCAGATGGCAAAACTTCAATTCAGACTACTTTGTAGAGAAATTCTGCAAACATTCTGCAAATTTCAAAAGCTATCTTTTCAGATCTTGGGATAACCAACATATCTATGCTACAGAATTTAGCTTCAGTTGACCTAAAGTTTGACTTTTTCCACTTCTCACTTGGTTTGCAATGTTGCCCTTTACACCTTGGCAGAGACGGCATATGCAGGCAAGCTGCATTTCTATTTTTAGTCACATTTATACCCGTATGCTACATGTGTACCTGTAGAACATTGTGGTTGTTGATCTGAATGGAGGAATATGCAATCAGCAGCCTTTTTGAGAACTGGCAGACTTTTGCATTATGATAGAAGTGTAACTCAGCTGGTCAGTCTTATTGAGAAATGTTGTCAGATTATATATATATATATATATATATATATCATATGTATGTTTATCAGGTTGTATATATACTAATGTATATAAGATATCCAATGCCAAATTAGATGAATTCAGATTGTTAGTCATGTACAGTGAAATAAATATGGGATTTCATATTTTGTTACGAAACTTTTCTCTAATTCATACACTTTTCTTTTATGTCACCTTATTCAATATTAAGTTAACGGTTTATTTTTTCGATCATATAGTGCAACATTCTACTAATATTCTTTATCAGCATGATTTTCATATATTTCACTTGTTTCTCTCTCAAAATAATATAACATATATTATTGTTAACAGTTATTCTGAGAACTATGGGGATAAGGGCATTGTTTTTGTTCGGTCTGTCCGTCTGTTTGCTGTCTGCACTGATTCAGGGAACCCTCAAGTACCCAAAGCTTTGTAATGTGAGGAGTGGTAGCTGTACATGTAGGGCAATGGACCCTTGAGGGCAAGCAGGTGGTTGGTGGGTGACCTGTGGCTGGCATGAGGTTCCTGTTGCTTCACTGCATTTTGCTAAGAAGGAACAGGCACTTGATAATGTGGTGTCTACACTTGAACACTGTATTCCAGGTTGGGATGCGGAAAATACAAACCTCAAATAGAAGCCGTGAATCCCACATCAATGCACCTGTCGATGTGCTGGAGCAATTGTTTTGTCACAGGTTTAATGTGGAAAAGGCAGATTAAGGGACAGCTCTCTATAAGTATTACAGATCTGACCAAGGGCTGAAAGGATTCAAAGACCATAACACATGCAGGCCTTTAGTCATGTTAGTGTGAATGTTAGTATCTACTGTACTTGAGCAGGTCTCATGGATTTTTTTTTTACTCTCACTCTCTCTGTTTTGGGGGGATGGGGGACATCCATAAGGTACAAAGGATCTCGAAGCTTCAGCTCAATGAATCCACCTAATTTTCTGCATAAAGTAAAGTCTGCTAGTTAGTGATCTGATTTAAAACTTGAATACAGGGGCTAAATATTACATTGAAAAAAGTTCCGCGGACGTATTATGACCTCTCATTATCAAACCGTGATGGTATGGGCATTTTATATGGGGACTGGAAGTATACGAAGACGTTCATTATTCTAAACTGACCTGCACAAAATATTCGAAAGTGGTCAGTTTTCACGACTTTCAATATTGATTTCCAGTCACGACTACTTAGGGAACTTACCGTACATCGCTTGTACAGAGAGTCACATGGGTGGGGGTTGGAGGTCAGTTCTGAATTAGGGTAAATCTATAACAATTCCACCAGTTGTTCTGTTGAATTTGATCCCCCTCTAACCATCAAACTCACTAAGAAATAATAGAGCACTTAAGTTCATGGTTTTTGGGTCATTTAGTCAACTTTTAAATTTGATAACCCCCTGATCTTATGGTGGATCATCTTCAGGACTGCAAGTGCCTCCTATATCTTTGAGTCATTCCTATATTTTACTCAAAACCACCTATATTTCCTATATTTTGAATTTTTTCTCCTGAAGATTTTCACCAATGCTCTGAAATGAGTCAAATTGGCATGAGGAAATTAACACATTTCAGAAAAAAAATTCTTATCAAAACATTTCAACCTCTCTTTGTTGAAACCAAGCTGCCGAGCAAGTCTCCTCAATTTCCACCACTATGAACACATTCAGTGGAAAGCATTTGATCGAACACCAGAAAACTACCAAGTGTGGAACATACAATGTTGTAGTGACCTGTTTTACACTCCCTTATTTCCTATATTCTCCTTTATTAAAAAAATTCTTACATTTATCCTATATTTTGGCAAATTTCCTCCAATATTTTCTCCTATATTTTCACTGAGCCACTTGCTGGCCTGCATCTTGCATCCCGTCATTGTGATTCATTGATTAGACTATTTACGACGGCAAATAAATATGTTGACTTGTATATATGGATGGCACATACAATTGTAATGATTAAATGTTGAAGCTAATTTATGATCGACTGGAGCAGGTCTCCGTTTATAATCAGTTTTATCCACATGGCTTGGGCATTATTGGCGTTAGTTGCTTTATTAATGTCCACCAATTAGTCAGATCTGTCTCCATAGTTTTAAAACTCATTCTTCATATATACTGATCTTTATTGAATTAGCGTTTAGTCTGAACACAGTTTTACAGCATATGCATTACAAGTACTTAGATAAAGTAATTTATTATTCATTTTTTATTCACTTTTTTATTGGATTTAAGTTTCTCAACTGTAAAGTCATGAAATAAACATTTTCATATCACATAATATAATTGTTTGTGTATATTATTTTTCAAGTGTTCTGTCTACTTGAAAGGGTTCGTCTGTATGGCCAAACTTGTCCGGATTATATCCTGGTTACAAGTTGATTGAAAACTTTAAAAATTTGGAATATAGGCTACTCTCATACATTGTTGTCCAGGCTGTGTCTCTTAATTATGCCCCCCCTCTAATTCATATAGTGATCGCTTTGTCCGTCCGTCTGTCGGAGCGTCCGTCTGTCCATCCATCCGTCTGTTCGTCCGAATTTCTTGTCCGCGCGATATCTCGATTAATAATTGATGGACAGGATTGAAATTTGCATTGAATGTGGCCAGTGCCTCGTAATTGTGCAGCATAGAGTTTTTTCCGAGTTTCGGTATAATTTTCAAGAGTTATGGCCCTTTTTCTGAAATCTCTGTGAATGGGACTTGTCTGGGCTGGATCTTGGTTAATATTGTATGGACAAGTATGAAATTTGCATGATATGTGGTCAGTGCCCCACAGTTGTGCAGCGTAAAGTTTCTCCCCGTTTCGCTTATATTTTCAAGAGTTATGGCCCTTTGTTCCTGAAATCTCTGTGAATTGGGACTTGTCCAGGCTGGATCTTGGTTAATATTGTATGGACAATTATGAAATTTGCAGGGTATGTGGTCAGTGCCCTGTAGTTGCGCAGCGTGAAGTTTCTCCGCGTTTCGCGTATATTTTCAAGAGTTATGGTCCTTTGTTCATCAAGTCTTTGTGGATTGGGACTTGTCAGGGCTGGATCTCGGTTAATATTGTATGGACAAGTATGGAATTTGCAGGATATGTGGTGAGTGCCCTGTAATTGTGCAGCATGGCGTTTCTCCGCGTTTCCTATACATTTTCAAGAGTTATGGCCTTTTTGTTCTTGAAATCTTTGTGAATTGGGACTTGTCCGGGCTGGATCTCGGTTAATATTGTATGGACAAGCATGGAATTTGCATGATATGTGGGTCAATGCCCCATAGTTGTGCAGCGTAAGGTTTCTCTGCTTTCAGTTATATTTTCAAGAGTTATGGCCCTTTGTTGATCAAACCTAAGTGAATTTGATATATTTATTTATCCAGGCTGGATCTCAGTCCATAACCGATTTGGACGGGGAAAATGGCTATGAAATTGTTATTCTACATTCCAAAGCAGACCACATAGGTCCTGAAGTATGAAATTGCCTCAAAAAGAGTGAATTGGGTGCAAAATTCAAAGTCCACGATCGCTTCATAATTTCACCACAATATACTCCCAAGGAATGTAGATCTCATAACCAGGTCACATTTTTGGATTTGGCGAAAGCCCTGGGCGACCATCTTGCATCAAAACATTGTATTATTACTTGTTGGTGGATACTTGGAATATGTATTATGCGAGACATGCCGGAAAAAGTGACTGAAACAGAATTTTTATAATTAGCCAAATTAGGCCTCCACAGACCAATACAGAACAGAACAATGGCGGAGCAGTGTCAGATTAAAGCGGAAGGGGGGGCATATAATTGAGCAATCTCTGATTGCTTCCTTGCTGTGTTTGGCAAAGACGTTCAAAATTTTCGCATTATTTAGGTCTACAACGTCGTGATATAACCCATTTTGGTGATTTCACCCAGAGTTATGACCCTTTGTCATCAATGTTGATATATGTTTGTCCATCCCATATCTCGGTCACTATTTGATGGACAACTTTGAATCATATGTGGAAGATACTTAAACAACTTTGAATTTTATATGGAAGATGCTTAGTATCATGTAGATGTGCAGTCAGGTTTTTACCTCCTTGTTGACGTCATAAAATATGTCCGTCCGTCCATACGTGAGCAAGATATCTGTAAAATGGTTCCACGGATGAAATGTAAATTTGGTATGTTTACTTACGTAGTCTAGAGCCAGAAGCCAAAATTTCATATTGGGACTGAAAATGAGGTTCATGAAAAGTTGTCAAAGGTGCTATTTTTCAGTTTAAGAGATCTGAAGGTGGGTTTGAGAACATTCCAATATTATCACTCAGGAAGTGCAAATTTCATACCAGTCGGAGTTTCGTATTGACAAAAATGACATGATATGTGTTTTGACACTGTGGCTACCACTGTATACATCATAAATACGTGAAAACTGTCAATTAACTAATTACAGAAAGTGTGCGTCATTCTTTACCAACATGAATCTTCCAGATAAAGACTTGGAGTGAAGTTGGCCACCTTTTGGGGTCAAACTGGCCAACTTATCCCCCCCCATCTACTGAATACAGGAAATTTGAGATCGAATATGTAACTTCAAATGTAACAATATTTCATAATAAATATTCCATATGTGTGTATTCAACAAATGTATGGGACCGGTTACAGTGATCCACTTGCAGTTGCACATGCGTAACCCTGCTCTCATACCCATACCACCACTGGCGAAAATCTGGGTTCAGGCATCCCAATGAACACTTAACTGTGCTTTCTCTACTACTACGATTGTAATTATGGAGAATAAGTCAGTACACCTGTTTAAATTGATTTTCTCAATAAAAGATTCCTGGATGTGTTATGTGTTTCTGTTATTCAGAGAATAAATGGACTATTGTGGTTTAATTTAATGACTTTAATGGTGATCACCATAAATGTACTCTAAAATGAGGGGTGGCCAACTTGCCCTCACATACTGGGTAAAGTTGGCCATGCGAATAGTTGCACTGAGACTCGAAATAAGTGAGTAAAAACAATTTCTTTTCTTCGTAAGTCTAAAATCAAATATCGGACCGTATTTATTTCGGAACGAATGAAATTTATTGAACAAATAAGATTGGAAAATTTATAAGTTAACGTCCTAGAATCGGCCAGCTTCACTCCGGTTTATGGTACTATCATTGTCAGTTTTTTTATATGCTTAATATATATTTGAAAACAAATGACACACAGGTGGCAATTCTATTTGTAGAAATAAATAAAAAATATTTCTGGTAGACTTTTTTTCTAGGGATTCAGTTTCACTTTGATGAAAAAAAGTTGATGGCAGAATCACTTGATTAAATTTAAATTGGTTCTCATTTTTTTATTGTATTTTATTGTTTATTTTACTTTTGTGGGAAATTGGAAAGCAAAATAACAATGAACATAAAGATGTCTGAATAGCTAGAGGCTGTCACGTTTTTCCCCTCTTTTTCTCAATATCGAACCTAGGGGTTGAGAAAGAATAGTTACAAGCTGAAGTCCTGCTTGATCTAGCTTGTTAGCCACGTGTGTTGTAGTTGCTGTGGCGACGGCGTCAGGCCGTACGTCCTTGACCTTTGCAGGTGCGTGTCTGTGTGGTCTCTTTCACATACAAGTATACATGTTAACATTAGCGTTGATCGGAAGACTGTGTAAGAGCCCTAGAATTCGAGGACGAGGGAGGGGGAAACTGAAACCATGGCGAAAAACGGTGTCAGCAAAAGTTACAAATATTTCACAAGGAAGGAAGTTCAAAATCATGACAGAGCAGAAGATAAATGGATAATCATTGATAGGAAAGTTTACAATATCACCCACTGGTCCAAGAAACATCCCGGCGGAGCTAAGGTCATCAGTCATTTCGCCGGTCACGATGGAACGGTATGCAACAACAACAACATCATCATGAACATCATCAAAATTTGAGAAAGTCTACCCTGAACTAGCCATATAAATGCAAAACTCCGTGTATGTAGCACAATTGAGTTGCACAATCTTATAAGCATGGACTGAAGTATCGTTATTTTTACGATTTTTTCGCAATTATAAGCACGCATTAATATTGAAACAAGCGCTGAATGAGCGCAAAGACCTCCGTCAAGGCAACAGGGTCAGTAGGGGAATAGTACATCACTGAATAACATAGGGCCGGATGCCAAGCTCAATTTTGCATTTGTTGACGTGAACTTCACCAATGGTAATTAACGTGAGATTGAGTCTGACGGTTCCCCACTAGCATGTCCAGCTCACAGGGACGAGATTCTACTAGATTGCATATACATACCCATCTCACACTTCAGATAAATCAAGGGACGCAAACTTGAAATGCACTTTTCCGCCAGAAATTACCGGATTTCAGAGGCTCGATTGAGAACAAATAAACGCAATTTACTCATACCTGGCGGTGTTCAGGTTTTCTGTTACACTTCATAGCACAAATCCCGGCTCGTATATGGCGCTGCGGTGCATAGTTTTTGTAAAATCCTCTCTCAAATCAGCGGTTAAATTCTCCCGCTTCGAGCATCTTCACGGACGTTGAATGACTGCCGTAGCCTCGAACCCGAAATCCTAACAATTATGTCACGCACAATCTTGGATTGACGGACACGTTTCACAGTTTTGAATTTCGCGCACTGCCCACTGCATTAGTGCAGAGACTCTATAATAATAATAAAAAACTTTATTATAGAGTCTCTGAATAGTGTAAACAGTCAATCAGCGTTGTTCGTGGTGCGTGACGTAATTGCTATGATCTCGGGTTCGAGGCTACGGCAGTCCCTCTTGCATATGGCTCCAATTTTAACGTCCGTGAAGATGCTCGAAGCGGGGAAATTTAACCGTTGATTTGAGAGAGGATTTTACAAAAACTATGCACCGCAGCGCCATATACGAGCCGGGATTTGTGGTATGAAGTGTAACAGAAAACCAGAACACCGCCAGGTATGAATAAATTGCGTTTATTTGTTCTCAATCGAGCCTCTGAAATCCGGTAATTTCTGGCGGAAAAGTCCATTTCAAGTTTGCGTCCCTTGATTTATCTGAAGTGTGAGATGGGTATGTATATGCAATCTAGTAGAATCTCGTCCCTGTGGTCCAGCTAGGGATGTGGAAGTCACATTCCCCGCAAATAATATTTCTTTGATTTCACGTGCTTGAAATATTGGGGTATGGAATAGAGTATATTGATGGAAAACCTGGAATACTACTTGAGACATTAGGCCCCTTCCCACCCACACCTCCCCATGAGAGGACACCCCCACCCAAATCAACACGTTAGCGGCAGAAATGAGACCCTGTGTGCCTAGTTTTACCAACTTGCTTGTGATTTTATGCTATAGGCCCTACACATCAACACTTCATATTTTGTATGTGTACAGTATAGCATCCTCATTGACAGAATCCTCTACAAAACACATCTGATTTTACCAACACTTCGTTCTGATCTGTCTCAGCATCATGTGCGGATTCAATGAGCTCGGAATAATTTTGTATACTGGTGTTACAGGTCACCTTCACCATAATGTATCAATTACCATGGACTTGTACATGTATCACATTCATATTGAATGGTGATGGCTGATGAGAATATTGCCCATATGGAACAAATGGCTGGATTCCAGCGAATAAAAAGTTCATGTTAATCATAAACAACATACAATTAATAATACTATCAAATAATTATGTATATTCCTTGTCGACATCAATATAATACAGACAATATTATGACTGAATCAGGGTAACAGATATCCAAGGGTATATATGTCTACACTAAACTGAAGGAGATCCATGATGCGTATTATATTATGTTGTAAAACTTCACTTGCTAATCTCGATTATGTTGCTTATTGTGAAAATAAATGAAGTTATGAAAATAATTTAGTATGATTGCCCAGTATCCTCAAATTAGAAATATCTTCAGCAGCTAAAGTTAAGCCAATCATAACAATATATAACACCATGGTACTCAGGAAATGAAGTCTTTGTTTCTAGAAGCTAAATCATTTCTGACACATTCAAGTCCTCACCTGGTCAAGGGAGATAATTTTGTAAAAAAAACAACAACAAAAAACAAGTATAGATCCACACTGGCGCAGACCAGAAAGTTTTATGACCTTTGATGATATTTGTGGAGCATGCTGCAGGACTTCAACTTTCATGAATCTGATATTATCCACACAACCCATTCTACATGATATTTTTGCCATAGCACCGATAAACTAGATCCCTTCATTTATGTGGTCTAGATCCAGGAGCTATTGGGGGCTGCAGGTTTTGTAAAAGTTAGATCCAATTATTCTGAGAGAAGGAATGAAGTCCGGCATGGTTGTTTTGAGGTAAAACTGGGCATCCTTGAAAATGTCTGATCGATTGACACATGTATCACTCTGCCGGTCATCATTACATGCGTAATGTTTATTTCCTGAGGAATCAGGGGGTGGGGGGTTGTGGCCAATCACTGAGTCTGATGCTTATGTGCTTCATGACCTACGTGACAGGTTTATGGACTTTACAACATGTTGGCAGAAGATTATTGTATCTTACATCAAGTTTATGGCTGGAACTATGAAATAAATTTAAAGGTAAACATATGCGAAAGCATTGTACATGTATATGTGCTATGTCGCTGTAAATTGCAGGATTAGTGGTCTGTGGACTGGGCAGCGGCACATGTCTGCATAAGTTTTTCAGTGCTCTCCAGGTAAATGCCATGACTGGAAATATGAAATTAATTCAAAAGTAAACATGCCATATATGACATTGTACATGTATAAGCTTATACATGTGACATGTTGCTGTGAATCACACGTTTTTTTGGCTTGTGAACTACATGATACTGTTATGGGCAGCAGCACATGTTTGCAGAAGTTTACTGATGGTTTTCCAGTCCGAAACAGGCAGGGAAATATGAATTTGACCCAAAAATCAACCGGACTATTACACAAAAATACTACAATATAGTACATGTTGTTTTGTTTCGCACAATTTGGATTTCACGGACTACGTGACAGGTTTATCATGTACGACACATGTTGGCGGAACTTTATTGATTGTTTTCCAGTCCGAAACAGGCAGGAAAATATGAATTCGCAGAAAAAAGCAAACCTGCATTTTACATAACAAAGACATAAATTTGGTACGTGTGCTGCGCGTTGATAAATCGCATAATTTTGATTTGGCAGACTACGTGAAAGTCTTATGGACTACGGGACATGTTGGCGGAAGTTTTCCAATGCATTCCCAGTCCCAAGCAAGGAAGGAAATATGAATTTGACCCAAAAATCAACATGACTATTACACAAAAATGCTACAATATTGTACATGTTGTTTGCGTTGAATTTTTGCACAATTTGGATTTCAAGGACTACGTGACAGGTTTATCATCTACGCCACATGTTATCAAAACTTTGCTAATGGTTTTTTAATCTGAAACAGGCAGGGAAATATGAATTTGCAGAAAAAAGCAAACCTGCATTCTACATAATAAATACATGAATTTGGTACATGTGCTGCGCGTTGATAAATCGCACAATTTTGATTTGGCAGACCACGTAAAATTACAAGCGTCTAGTCCGTCATTCATAATCCAGCCGTCGTCCATTAGAGAATATCCGCGTCCATAATCCAAAGACCTATTCCATTTCCATATAACAATATTAGCACCAAATTCAAAAAGACAAAAGTATACATAAACATAGGCTTGTTTCCTGTTTCAATGCATTTCCAGTCTCAATCAAGCATGGAAATATAAATTTGACCCAAAAGTAAACATGAATTTTGAATAAAAACAAAGAAAAATAGCACATGTTGTTTGCATTGAATTTTCATACAATTTGGGTTTCACAGACTATGAGACAGGTTTGCCATCTACGTTATATATCAGTGGAAGATTACGGATACTTTTTCCGCGCCCAAACATGCAGCAAAATAAAAAATAAACGAAAAATAAAACATGCATTTTACAGTTTTACACAACATTACAAGTATATGGACCACGCCCCCTTTGTTCGGTTATTGATTTAACGACTAATTGGCTATAGTTCGATGGAACGAGACTGACCTGCGTTAGAACATATGTCATAGAACATGTTCGCATAGATCTGGAGTAATGAAACACTCTTGGAAACTAGAAATGACTCAAAATACAAACCCGGAAATGGAAAACAACAACAGGTCTTGGTTTGCGCGACCTTGGTGACCTTCCCCACCGTAAATTTTATTTCGGGAAATAGAGCCTAATAACGTGTTTGCTGGTGGAAAGGGAATATTTCCTGCCTCCTAGATTTTCACAAGCTTTCGTTTGATGGGGAAAAGAGGGAGAGAACGGGTGTAGTTTAGCCAAAGGGGGGGGGGAGAGAAAATTGATGGGAAATCTGACCTGATTTGGCAACGTCGTTTGAGGTTCAGCGATTTGGGTTCAGCCTCGCTGTGAGTTTCAATTCGTTTCAAATGGTTCCAAAAGGTTTCAAAAAGTTTCAATTTGGAATGGAGTCTATCGGGGGAGAGAAGAAGCGAAAAATCGCATTGTCCGTCTCTCCAAGCTGGAGGGCCGCCATGTTCAATCTCTCGGTGGATGCAGGACAGGACCGGATAGATCTGGTTTCGAGATTGAGGTGGAACCCGACTACAAAAGCAAGGCCCACTGCAATGCATTGCAATGGGGAACCCCATTATTTCAATTGTGTCCAAAGAAAAAGTGCAAGATTTCGTCGGGATCCATGACGATCCCTATTGGAAATACTATGAGTCGTGGGTTCCCCATATGACAATTATTTGGCGGGAGATTTCACGTTGCGTTCCTAGACCTCCGTCTGATCGACGGAGGTAAAAAAAACAACAATCATAGTATACATAAACATATGCTAGTTTTCAACTTGCTCACGACACGATAGCCTACTCAGACACAAATGAGAAAAAGTATTAATTGCACTCGTACCTCGTATTCGTGCATATATAAATAACGTCATTCTACATCCTAGTGTTGTTGTTTTTTGTTTTTTGGGTTTTTTTTTTTACTTTTATGTACTTTTTTATTGTCCAAAAGTGTTCGAGCTCTAAGCTCCCAAATCTCCCCGAGCGCCGAGCTCCCAACTGTCCCGTTTTCGAGCTCCGAGTTCCCAACTGTTCCATTACCGAGCCTCGAGCTCCAAACTGCCCCATCCCCGAGCTCCCAACTTTTCAAAACCCGAGCTCCGAGCTCCCAACTCTCCATTCCTCGAGCTGCGAGCTCCCAGCTTTTCCAGCTCATAGCTCAGCCTGATCGGTTCAGAAGGTTTTCGCATCAATCTAAGATGGTCGCCGAGGCTTTCGACCAATCGGCGTCGTCTTAGCATATGCATTACACCTCATTGCTGCGTAACTGCGTAAGCCAGTGTGACAATGGGAAAAGGGAAACAACTCTCGTCTGACAATTATTCGCCAGAAGAACAGCAGGGTTACATTCATTGGAGAACCTACGAAAGATACGAAAAATCTGCCAGAGGGGTGTTTGAGTGATGCTTTTTCAGAAGCAACAGGAACTTGATAATGTGATGTCTAGCACTGTAATATCACTTGTCTTTATTGCACCATATAAGCGTCTGTCTGTGTCTTGTGTGCTGTCCTCAGTGTTTTATAGGGTGGATGGAGGGTGTCTGGTTTCATGCTGCTTCAAAGATTTCTTCTTTGAAGTAGCAGTAACGCAACTTGGCTGGGTGGTGCGTATCAAAATGAAGTTCGAGGTCAGAGGTCAAATGTCACTGGCTTAAAAAACAGGAAATCGCTGAAGTGTTCGTGTTCGGTCTATATCTGTGAATGTTTTCTATCCACAGTCGCAATTTTTTGTGAGTGGATACACTAGGTGGAGACCACGTGTCGCGTACCGAAATTGAGGTCGAGGTCAGAGGTCAAAAGTCACTGTGGCCTAAAAATCAAGAAATCATTGATCATTGACAGTTTTCTATCTACAGTTCTAATTTTTGGTGAGTGAATTACCTAGGGGAGAAAGATGTGTTGCATACCAAATGTAGATCGAGGTCAGAGGTCAAAGGTCAGTGTGACCGAAAAATTAAGAAATTATTAAAAAAAATTTTTTTGGGGGGGAGTGGATTTAATGAAGTGTCGCCTATCGAAAATTAGGTCAAGGTCAAAGGTCACTGTGACCTAAAAATCAGGAAATTATTAAAAATATTTTTTTTTTGTGTCAGTAGATACATTAGGGGGACACGATGTGTCACGTACCAAAATGTAGGTCAAGGTCAAAAGGTCAAGGTCACTGTGACCCCAAAATCATGAAATTGTTAAAAATCATGAGTTTTTGTGTCCATTGATATATTAAAGGGAGACGATTTGTCATGTATCAAAATTTAGGTCAAGGTCAATAGTCAAGGTCACTGTGACCCCAGAATTAGGAAATCTTTAAAAATTACTTCTGTTTGTGCCAGTAGATACATTAGGGTGACATGATGTGTCACATACGAAGGTCAGGTCACTGACCCCAGAATCAAGAAATCTTTAAACAGTACTTTTTTTTGTGCCAGTAGATACATTAGTTAGACATGATGTGTTACATACCAAAAAGGCCGAAGGTCAAGGTCACTGTGACCCCAAAATCATGAAATTGTTAAAAATCATGATTTTTTGTGTCCATTGATACATTGAGGGAAGAGGATGTGTCATGTACCAAAATTGTCAAGGTCAAAGGAAGGTCACTGTGAACCCAAAATCAGGAAATCATAAAAAATAACTTTATTGGTGCCAGTAGATACATTAGAGGGACACGATGTGTTACGTACCAAAACGTGGGTTAAAGGTCAAGGCCACTGTGCCTTCAAAATCAAGAAATCATTAAAAGTCACATTTTCTTATGCCTGTCGAGGACGAGGTCGTGTAATGCGATGATGAATTCTTTCCATCTATCCGTCTATTCAGCCATTAACATTTGTTGTCCGTGCAATATCTCTAGTTTCAATGTATGGATCGGTACCATACATTGGGTATACCTTACTCGCATGGCAAAGAGGAGCCATATTCATTTTGAGATCAATTTGTCAAAGGTCAATGTCAGTCCCCCAACACTGAATCCAGTTTAGCTGACTATGTGTTAGGTTGGAATATTAAGAGTTGTCTCCCCTACATGTATATGCCATAAGAAACAGCTACATTTAGTTAAACTGTTGTGAAATAAAAACATACATTTACTAATTTAACGGGGAGAGAGGTATTTTATTAACTCAAGAACAAAGATTTACTTCATCACTTTCTTCACATTTTTCTTCCTTCATGAAAAACTTTCTCACCTGAAAGGAATCTATTTGAAGGAAACTACTATTTTCTTGTGTTTGACTATTGTAGATTTTAGTGTGGGATATGTGAGCTCTCGGCTCTTGTTTCAAGGTTACCTAGTTACCAAGAGTTAAGCTCATTTTAGTTTATCATTCAATATAAGATGTGATGTTACATTCTCAGAAGCACAAAATCGTAGTCCTTTCTCTGGATTGCTAGCTACCAAATGGGGTCGTATATTGAAGCCCCTTGGACTCTTGTTTTTTTTTTCGTTTCACAAAATTGAAGATGACGGCCAAACCATTTGGCCTACAAACTAGCGCCTTTTCCCATATTGGTGATCTCCATATCATATAATGTATATGTAGTTGCACTTCTCGTCTAAATCGGTGCAAAATCACTAATTTTTGTATTGGTCCCTGGGGTCCAGTTTCAGTTCACGGCCTTTGAAGATTTAGCAATGCCGTCGGTCAAGGATCATGTATGCCAAGTGTCCGAGCAATCGATGAAACCGTTTGAAGATATTTTACAAACCAGGTCTATCAAATATGGTCGCCAGATCTATCAGTCAATCAATATTAATTAGTAATATGCACCAGAACATAACATGCCCAATAACTCTGTGAAGTTTGAGCATCATCGATCTAAGGGGTTCGGAGAACTAACGCCCGAAAATTCCCAGAGAAAAATAATGTATTCGACCATATTTATACAGGGTAGCCTGTTCAATGATGAACACTGATCTCCCACAGGACCCTGTTACTTGTTCACAATCATGCACAGACAATAACAACAATACTGATAAAACATTTCGATCGTAAAAATAAGTATGATAAAAAATATCGCCCAATATTACTACGATGCATGTACCGTCAGAGTCCTGAATTGGAGCGATACGCAAGAGGTGTGAAAATTTGACGTCTGGCGATTAAAAAGCAAACATATGACTCTAAAGGCAAGCTTCCCTCAGCACCTCACATTCAGACCCGAGAATACGGTAGATTCTCGGACGTAGCCTTAGTATCTCAGCCGCGCATTTATTGCAACTGTTCATGTGGAGACTATGAAGTATCCACACTTCCCCTAGCACCGGCTTAAACGGAATTAGATAAGCTAACTCGGGAGCTGTGATGAAAGATCAGCTCAAACGAACAACTCATCTGACATGTCTGATGTTAATGGATAATCCTAGTAAATGCAAGAATACCTGAAAAAAACTAACCTGTGATGCCCGACGTCGTACGGCTTAAATTTCCCACCAAAGCAATCCTAGCAGAATCCTACCATATACAGGTAATTCATTGGAGCGTACGTTTTCCCCGTTTCCAAATGATTTTGTGTAAGAGTTAGATACAAGCGCCTTGTCCGTTATTCAATATTCAGCCGTCGTCTATAAAAGAATTTCCGCGTCAATAATCGAGAGACTTATTTCGTATGGCAGCACCAATTCCAAATATGTATGAAATAAAATAATGAAAACATACACAAGTGTCATATAAGAGAGAAGCGGTCAACAGTTTTGCCGGCAAGACATCGCGATGTTTTTTACATAAAATCCGTATCGTTGATCAGTATTCTTAGTCCAAATTATTTTCGATGTCGTAATCTGGAGACAGGCACGTTCATATGGGCACCATGGAGATCTTGAAGTTCATATGACCCCTAGGCCCGGATTGAGCGGTATTAGACACAAGTTACGAAACGTTAAGCCAGAGATCTTGCACGCTACGCTCGTATTTCGCAATCAGCATGCCCATCTTCTCTGGTATTATAACGATCCCTTATTCGGCTGTTTTGGGGGTAATGGGAAGGAAAATCCCGTTCACACACTTTTGCCTTACTTTGTGCTGATATTACGGTTTTATACAGCACATGTATAGCGAAGGCATGGTATGTATAGCATATCACGTCCAGTGAACACCATCCTCGCGACCAAGTACATCAATCGATGGGTTACGATCGCTACACTGGCTTGGTTAGTTACCGATAGACTGAGTTCTGGATATAAATAACTCGAGGGGTTTCCACTAAACCGAACCAATCAGTAAGCGCGCTGAAGCAGCTCATTAAGCCAATCTGCAGCGAGGTTTGAGTTTTGACTGTTTGAATTTTATCGCCGGCCAGACTACCTTTGAAATCGACATCGGGTGTCAAAGCGAAAACCGCAGGCTTCAGATACCGACGCTCTAATTCAAAACAACCGCTGGGGATGAAATGTACGAGA
>JAVTVY010005734.1:0-41467 GCA_036873755.1 Hanleya hanleyi
AAGAACCCATCTGGAAAGTGAGGGCTTAGCCGGAAGTTAAGTGCTTAAGCTTGCTGGCAAAATATGCACATGAACTGCATGTCAAACTAGGAACTTGAAAGTAATGTTCTCTGGTTGACCTATTAAGTCATTTCACAAAGCCTGATGTAAGAGTTCGCGCTGTGGCATTATATGGGACCCATCATCAAGCCACTATTTCTTTATTGACGTGTGTCATTGTAAATTAAGCCTAGATCGACTGTCTCTACACATCAATCCGATCCGCGTGTTTTACTGTTTCGAGTTTTTAGTAACTCGCAGTTCAATCTCAAACATTTCGCTGCAGACGTACCTACACGTAATCTCTGCCAAAGACCAGAATTTTCTCGATTTTTCCCCGCCTTCGTTGCAACGATTAATGGAAAGCCGTTGGTACCACTGGCAAGTATGGTATTTGTTCTATTCAGCTGCAAATTTTATTTCGATTCACTGCTCGATAACATGCCTCGCCGGGGGACTATTTGCGGGGCCGGAGCACTGCTTTCAGCAGGCAGAGAAAACAGAGAAAAGGGGACCTCTTGTGTAGAGGCGAGCACAGCTTAAAATTTTGACGGATAATGTTTGACAACAAATTTGTCACCTTGTAGCGCTTGAAATAAACTACTTCCTGTCGAAAGATGAAAGTCTAAATTCAATTAGGGAATTAGCGAGGTACAATTGTGTAAATTATTTAGGAGTCTGTAGCCTACAGGTGAATAAGTTGATCATGTATGATCATCGATTTGATTTAAACTTGTTTTTTATTTAGTCTGGGGACCACATTAAGCCGAGACTTATCCTGGGTCCCCCATACATTAATACAATATATACAGCAAAATTAGAGAAGTAACATAATACCGTACATTCGGTGACAGAAAGTGCAGACAGAAAGTCAGTATATCGCTCTTGTTTGACCGGTATAAAGCAAAGGAGCCAGAGTCTAGAAATAATAGCAATACATATAGCGTAAATGATCAGGATGTAAGACAACAAACTTAAGAACCTCATCAAAAATGAGCTAGAAGAGAGAAAGAGAGAGTCGGGGCTTTAACGCACATACTCCAACCAGGCCATGCCCGGCCGCGAACTAGGGTTTAAGAACAAGGACTCAAGCTTAACTCAAAATCTTTTTGTCATGGCAATGAAGTTACAGACTGCTTGGCATATTTGTAGATTTACCGGAACTGAAAGGTCATAATTACCAAATAACAAGAGTGTACTATTTACCTTACCACTATAGCCAGTAGATCGGATTTTTTGCATTAACAATTCCCGTTCAGTTTTGTACACAGGGCATTCGAGCGAATAATGTTCAGCAGATTCGTCGGAATAGCCACAGTTGCACTTAGAACAATCGCTGATATGATTTTGTAACAGGTCACTTCTCAAAGAACTGCAACCGTTACGTAATCTACATAATAAAATGTTATACAGACGATCACCATGATAGTACCAAATTGGTGGGCGCGGAGAGCAATATACTTTTTTTAGCTTACTTTTAAATTGAGCAAGTTCAGAAACTGTTTTAAAATCGTTTGGCATTGCATTCCAATCATTTACGGTGAAGGGGAAAAAAGACCTACGGAAAGTTTCTGTACGACAATAAAACGGAGTGAGCTGTGTGGCAGATCTGACAGGATACTTATGCCTAGAACTTGTCAGTGGAGGAATTTTAGCTTTAAGATTAACAAGCGTCTTGGAATTTATTATTTTATGAAACTCAACTAGACGGTGCATTTTCCTACGTTCAGATAAGGATATAAATCCTGCTTCTTCGTAAAGTATGTTTGTGGGAACACTTACAGTTAAGCCAGTTATGATGCGCAATGCTTGTTTCTGAATGGATTCAATGCGATTCATTTGGTCGACGGTAATGTTGTCCCAAACCACGTCAGCATATTCTAGACTAGGTCTTAGGAATGATTTGTACATGATTTCTAAGCATCTGCGATCTAAAATATATTTTAAACCACGGAATATTGACAATTTTTTTAGGCCAGCGTTAACCAGATTATCAATGTGATTATTCCAAGAACCGTGATGATCATCGATTTGGTCTCTCAGCCATAATAAAATAGTACTAAAGGACATTTATTCGATGAATTGATTATAACATAATTAATATTAATGTGTTAACCACGAATGGGTGATACAATCCTGTCGTTTTACGATATGAAACAAGTTGGATCACTCCACGGCACGTCTGTGAAGTATGGCTCGAGAAAACACCTGTTACTCGTCCAATATCAAGATGGCCGCTCCCATGTTTACTGAATTCAGATATCCGGCGGCGCTGCGCCGCTGGAAATTAATAATGGTGCGCAGGGGTCAAAGGTCACTTCCGGTCAAGTGACCGAAACCGGAAGTGATACATCATGGGATAGAATGCACCCATATGTCAAAGGTCAATGGGTGTCCAAATACGCTTACCGGATATTAATAATGGTGTGCAGGTGTCAATATGTATCGCACGTCATTCTCCGTGAATCGATTATTTTCTACGTGCTGCTCGTGTGACGTCACAAAGGTCATATGCAAATTCCTAGGGTCAATCCGCCCGAATAAGCTCTTTCATAAGCTCTTGCAGCTTTCGACACCGAAACCAAAATTACTAAATTCAAAATTGATAAAATTGAAACCATATTATTTAAGCAGTATTCGTATGACACAATTTGTATATCAGAATCATGGCTGGATGAGGATATTGTCATAGACAATTATACAATACAGAGAAAGGATCGAAGCTCGCGCGGTGGGGGTGTCGCAGTCTATGTAAAAAACACTGTTAAGGCTGTCCGTAAACGAGAAATTGAAACAGCTTCTGAAATCTTATGTTTAGAAATAAATGAAGGCAAAAATAAAATTCTACTTGCTACAGGTTATCGACCTCCAAATCAATTACTTGATGGAAGAACTGAATTTCTCATGAACTTCCAACAGGTGATAAACAGCATGCTGGCTGTAAATCCTGATATGCTACGCATAATGGGAGAATTTAATGACAGGTGTAATGATTGGGACGCTTATCATAGTGATAGCGAACTCAAAATGAATTTTTTCAATTTACTTTCTGGCAACAACCTATTTCAATTGATTAAGGAAGCGACTAGATATACGGATCAAACAGTCAATATTCTTGATATCATTATTACCGACAGTCCGACGTATATAACAGATTTTGGACTGGCACCCCCACTTGCTAACCTCGATCACTGTACCATCTATTTTTGCTTAAAATTTTCTTACTGTAATAAGCCACCAGCCTATAAACGCCATGTATGGGATTATAAAGCTGCTGATCTCCGGCAGCTTAATTTATCTCTGTCATACATGTCATGGGATACAGCTATAAATATCTTTGATGACACTGACGTCTCTATCTATGCGTGGAATAACCTTTTCCTTTCATGCTGCAGGGAAATGATCCCTAACAAATTCGTGACAATTCGCCCAAGAGATAACCCATGGGTAACCAATGACGTTCGGAGAAAATACCGCATAAGAGATCGAGCATTTAAACGATTTAAGCGAACTCATCGCGAGTGAGTGAGTGAATAGGGTTTAACGTCGCTTTCAACATTTTTTCAGCTATATCACGACGGGGAAGGGAAGGGAGGGGAGGGGGGGGGGGGGGGGAAGGGGAACCTACTTGTAACAGAGCAGATCTAATGCTGCCATTTTATAGTGCGATGATCATAGACTGTCTTTTATAATAGCTCAGAAAGAGGCTAATAGAGTAAAACGTATGGCGATGTGAAGATACTGATAAATTGAAGAACAAACTTTTTAACCCCAACATGAAGAAGGGCTTGGGAATAAAGTCAAACCTCAGATACCGAATTTACTTGTTAATGGCAGCCTCACATCTAATCAAGAAGCAAAAGCGAATGTACTATGTACTTTCTTTCAATCACAGTCATGTCTATCTGCCAAAGTCACTATACCTGATGTTCCACCATTTGGATATATCACCGATCAACGGTTCGACGGAATAACAACAAACGAGAGCGGATTTACATCCCAGTTAAAATCATTGAAACTAAACAAATATACTGGTGACGATAATATCAGCGCATTTATGCTGAAACATACAGCTCCACAAATAGCCCAATCGATTACAAAATGCTTCAACCTTTCACTATCTACAGGAGTGTTCTCTGCAGCATGGAAGCTTCCACGTGTCTGGCCAGCATACAAAAAGGGAGATTGTCAAGACCCTTCAAATTACAGACCCATATCCCTCCAGCCTGTCCTTTCTAAAGTTCTAGAAAAAATTGTGTTCAAGAGAATCTACGAATTCTACTCAGGAATTCGTCAGGGTTCGGTCCTTGGGCCGTTGCTATTCCTCATATGTGTCAAATGGTGCTGAATCCAAAGTTAATCATATCAATGCTGGTGTTCGTCAGGGTTCGGTCCTTGGGCTGTTAGTAGTATATAAAACCCCCATTCGACTCTATTTTGCCAGGGGAGGTAACTCTTGCATCCGCTAGGTGGCGCCACCAGCTCAAGAGACCAAAAATTACTTCCAACACAAGAGAGCTCCAATATTTGCAGGACACAGCGCAGGTCAAGTGGACTATAGTTCCGACAGGTGGCGCCACCAGGGTGACGTCACTTCCGATCTCTATGTGGCATGTACTCCTCCGCGGTCTGGCGGTAATGCGGTCTGCCTCCACGGAAAGAAAGTAGTCCCAAATACGTGGTCTACAATAGGGGCCTGTATTATACAATATACGAGAAAAATGCCTGTATGGGTTATGGGGCGGGGGTGGTCATTTTTTGTGGATTTTACTATGGGTTGTTTGATCTTGCTTTTCACGTCTCGCCACGAAAAACACGATGGGAGGGGTCCCGGAGCTAAGCGGTGAAATTTTTGAAAAGTACCGGGTAGGTCTGTATATAGGCCTATACAGGCTATGGGGGAGAGGTCCATACTGGGAAATTCACACATGTTCATTGCGAAATGGGTTGTTTGGTATTGTTTTTCACGTCTCGCCACGTAAAACACGATGGGAAGGGTCCCAGAGCTAAGCGGTGATTTTTTTAGAAAAGTACCCCTAGTGGCCCTATGGTGTCGTATGAGGTCTTATTTTGAAACTCTCGTGGAGTAGCACCCGACTGGACCGACTTCAATATTCTGCACATGCACAATCCGGACGTTGTATAGAAAGCAGGCATTTTAGGGGGTGCGTGGGGGTGTGTTTGTGGTAGAGATGGACCACTATGGGTCCAAATGGGTCGTGGGAGGTGTCAAAGTGAAGCTTTTGTGGGGTAGAGTCAGAATGACGTGTTCTTTTGTTGCAAGTCGCGTCAATCTGCGCATGCGCAGTTGAGTGTAGTAAGTAAAGTGGTCAATTTGGGGGGTGCATGGCGGTGTGTTTGGGGTAGAGAGGGACCACTATTGGTCCGAATGTGTCGTGGGAGATGTCATTTTGTAGCTCTCGGGGTGTAGACCCGATTTGCGGACTGTCTACAGTATCTGTGACGTTATCGGTGACGTCATCAGTACGAGTGTTAGCGAAAGTGGGCATTTTGGGGAAGTGAAGGAATGTATTTGGGGTAGAAATGGACCATTATTGGTCTGAATGTGTCGTGGGAGATGTCATCTTGTAGCTCTCGGGGTGTACATCCCGATTTGAGGGATGTACGCGTCATCTGTGACGTCGTTGGTGACGTCATCAGTAGGAATAGTAGCAAAAGTGGGCATTTTGGGGCGGTGAAGAAAGGTATTTGTTGTAGAGATGGACCATCCTTGGTCCGAATGCGTCGTGTGAAGTGGCATCTTGTAGCAACGACCCCCAACGTCAAGCTCAACGCTTCAACGCCCTGATGAATTAGCCCAAAAGCTCTAATTTTCATGAAATTGCCACCAATTCATCGAAATGCAGTGACGCTCGTCGACGTCCGTCGTTACGCGTTAACGCCCTAGCATAACGCCTTGACGCCGTGGTATACACAGATGAGAGAAAAACCACAACAACAAAGATGACAGAAGAGAGAACAACAACAACAACATGTTTTTTTTTCATATGGTTTATTCTCCCCAATGTTACATCATACCCACGCTGGGGGAGCCGCGTTGGGTATGTTTACAATTCAAGAAGACTCTTGTCCAATCAGCGGTTGAGTGAGTGAGTGTGAGTGTATGCGCGCGTGTGTTTGTGTGTGAGTGAGCGTGAGTGAGTGAGTGAGTGGGCGAGTGAAAGAGTGAGTAAGTGAGTGAGTGAGGCGTGCACAACGCCCGTGATGCGTCCCCAGCGTCCGTCTTAACGCATGTACGCACTAACGACGGTGAGTGAGTGGGTGAGTGAGTGAGTGAATGAGTGAGTGAGAGTGAGCGAGTGAGTGAGTGAGAGTGAGAGAGTGAGTGAGTGAATGAGTGAATGAGTGAGTGAGTGAGTGAGTCGTGCCCAACGCCCGTCTTAACGCATGCACGCACTACGCCCTACGCCCGTGAGGCGTGCCCAACGCCGAGTGCGTGAGTGAGTGAGTGAATGAGTGAATGAGCGAGTGAGTGAGTGAGTGAGTCGTGCCCAACGCCCGTCTTAACGCATGCACGCACTAACGATGGTGAGTGAGTGGTCATATTAGGTCGTTTAGAAGTAGTAGCCAAAGTGGCCATTTTGGGGGTGTGGAGGAAGGTGTTTGGGGTAGAAATGCGCGTCGCGTGAGGTGTCAAAGCAAAGCAGTTTACAATTCACTTGCTATTGTCCGTGTATTCAGAAGTTCATTGTTCTGATCTCAGAATGATGAGGGACACGAGTTAATGTTAACACGGGACACAACACATATCACGAATCGTTAGATTCTTGCTATGTGCTTTAGAATAGGTTAACCGGAAGACTATACTGTGAAGTCATGTGGCTCTGTCAGTATGTCGACACCTCTTCCCACTTCCCTTATATGTGTTGTAATGCCTATATGTAGACACCACCACCCACCACTATTACCATCACCACACACCAGTTCTACGATCACTACACACCAGTTCTACCACTACCACCACCTCCACCACACACCACTATTACCACCACCACACACCAGTTCTACCACCACCACCACCACACACCACTCTTACCACCACCACACACCAGGCAGTTCTACCAACACCAGCACCACCATCATCACCACCACCACCACACACCACCACCACCACCACCACCGGGCGTTGACGCCCGTCCACGCCACCACCACCACCACACACCACCACCACCACCGGACGTTGATGCCCGTCAACTCCCTGTGGTGGTTGTGGTGGTGATAGCTCCCGTAGGGCGGAGCTCTTGGATGGGAGCTCGGAGCGCGTACCCGTGGTGCACAATTCCGGTTCCGGTCACGTGACCGGAAGTGACCGTTGATCCCTGCGCATGATTAGTGAATGATTGAGTGAGTGATTGAGTGAGTGAGTGAGTGAGTGAGTGAGTGAGTGAGCGAGCGAGCGAGCGAATGGGCGGGATGGCGGGTGGGCGAGCGAGCGAGCGAGTGAGTGAGTGAGTGAGTGAGTGAGTCTTCCGGTTCTGGTCACGTGACAGTAAACACAGAAAACCCCGGATGTAAGATGAGGACCCGGATGTAAAACCACAGTACTCACGGAAGTGACGTCATCGTACGCAGGCGCACTCACACACATAACTGCTGCACCCACACCCTGGTGCACTACGGTCACGCTTCAGGCGGCCCCAACGCCCGTCTTAACGCATGGACGCACTTACGACGGTGAGTGAGTGAGTGAGTCAGTGAGTGAGTGGATGGGTGAGTGAGTGAGTGAGTGAGTGGGTGGGTGGGTGGGTTTTGGGTGAGTGAGTGAGTGAGTGAGTGAGTGCGTGGGTGAGTGAGTGAGTGAGTGAGTGCGTGAGTGAGTGAGTGAGTGGGTGAGTGAGTGAGTGAGTGAGTGAGTGAGTGAGTGAGTGAGTGAGCGAGTGGGTGACTGACTGAGTGAGTCTTCCGGTTCCGGTCACGTGACAGTAAACATGGAAAAACCCGGATGTAAGATGAGGACCCGTATGTAAAACCACAGTACCCACGGAAATGACCTTTGACCCTGCGCTACTCGAAAGTGACGTCATCGTACGCAGGCGCACTCACAAACATAACTGGTGCACCCACACCCTGGTGTACCCTATGCCCTAAGGGCTATAGGGTACAGGGTGCATCAGGTATGTGTGTGAGTGCGCAAGCGTACGATAACTTCACTTCCGAGTAGCGCAGGGTCAAAGCTTACTTCCGTGGGTACTGTGGTTTTACATCCGGGTCCTCATCTTACATCCGGGTTTTTCCATGTTTACTGTTACGTGACCGGAAGCGGAACTCACTCACTCAGTCGTAAGTGCGTCCATGCGTTAAGACGGGCGTTGGGGACGCCTCAAGCGTGTTGTGCACGCCTCACTCACTCACTCATTCGCTCACTCACACTCACTCACTAATGATGCGCAGGGGTCAAAGGTCACTTCCGGTCACGTGACGGGAACCGGAAGTGTGCACCACGGGTAGGCGCTCCGAGCTCCAAGAGCTCCCATCCAAGAGCTTCGCCCTACGGGAACTATCACCGCCACCACCACCGGGCGTTGACGGGCGTCAACTCCCGGTGGTGGTGATGGTGGTGGTGGTGGTGTTTGGTGGTGTGTTGTGGTGGTGATGGTGGTGGTGGTGACGGGCGTCAACTCCCGGTGGTGGTGGTGGTGCTGACGGGTGTCTACGTCCGGTGGTGGTGGTGATGGTTGTGGTGGCGGTGGTGGTGGTGATGTTTTCTGGTGGTGGTGGTAGAACTGATGTGTGGTGGTGGTAATAGTAGTGTGTGGTGGTGGCGGTAAAACTGGTGTGTGGTGGTGGTAATAGTGGTGTGTGGTGGTGGTGGTGGTGGTGTGTGGTAGTGGTAAAACTGGTGTGTAGTGGTGGTAGAACTGGTGTGTGGTGGTGGTAATAGTGGTGTGTGGTGGTGTCTGTACATATAGACATTAACTCATTCTGAGATCAGAACAATGAAACTTCGGAATACACGGACAATAGCATAAGTGAATTGTAAACTGCTTTGCTTTGACACCCCACACGACGTATTCGGACCAAGGATGGTCCATTTCTACCCCAAATACCTTCCTCCACACCCCAAAAATGGCCACTTTGGCTACTACTCCTAAACGACCTAATATGACCACTCACTCACTCACTCACACACTCTCACTCACTCACCATCGTTAGTGCGTCCATGCGTTAAGACGGGCGTTGGGCACTCACTCACTGACTCACTCACACTCACTCACTCACACACACACACGTGCGCATCCACTCACACTCACTCACTCAGCCGCTGATTGGACAAGAGTCTTCTTGAATTGTAAACATACCCAACGCGGCTCCCGCAGCGTGGGTATGATGCAACATTGGGGAGAATAAACCATATGAAAAAAACCCATGTTGTTGTTGTTGTTGTTCTCTCTTCTGTCATCTTTGTTGTTTTTCTCTCATCTGTGTATATCATGGCGTGAAGGCGTTATGCTAGGGCGTTAGGCGTAACGACGGACGTTGACCGGCGTCACTGCATTTCGATGTATTGGTGGCAATTTCATGAAAATCAGAGCTTTTGGGCTAATTCACCAGAGCGTTGAAGTGTTGAGCTTGGCGTTGGCGGTCGTTACTACAAGATGCCACTTCACACGACGCATTCGGACCAAGGATGGTCCATC
This sequence comes from Hanleya hanleyi, assembly GCA_036873755.1. Taxonomy (NCBI): domain Eukaryota; kingdom Metazoa; phylum Mollusca; class Polyplacophora; order Lepidopleurida; family Hanleyidae; genus Hanleya; species Hanleya hanleyi. The sequence goes on from JAVTVY010005734.1 coordinate 9,699, forward strand.
TCTACACCAAATACCTTTCTTCACCGCCCCAAAATGCCCACTTTGGCTTCTACTTCTACTGATGACGTCCCCATTGACGTCACAGATGACGCGAATATCCCTCAAATCGGGATGTACACCCCGAGAGCTACAAGATGACATCTCCACGACACATTCGGACCAATAGTGGTCCATTTCTACCCCAAATACCTTCCTTCACTTCCCCAAAATGCCCACTTTCGCTACTACTCGTACTTGTCACAGATGCTGTGGACTGCCCTCAAATTGGGTCTACACCCCGAGAGCTACAAAATGACACCTCTCACGACACATTCGGACCAATAGTGGTCCCTCTCTACCCCAAACACCCCCCCATGCACCCCCCAAAATGACCACTTTACTTACTACACCCAACTGCGCATGCGCAGATTGAAGCGACTTGCAATAAAAACACGCCATTCTGACTCTACCCCACAAAACTTCACTTTAACATCTCCCACAACCCATTTGGACCCATAGTGGTCCATCTCTACCCCAAACACACCCCCACGCACCCCCCAAAATGCCTGCTTTCTATACTACGGTCAGACTGCGCATGCGCAGAATATTGAAAATGGTCCAGTCGGGTGCTCCTCAAGATTCAAGATTCAAGAAGCTTTATTTAACGTCGGTACAGTAGTTAAATATAAAACATTAGCTTGTACAAGCTATTTCACCGACCAACACAGATAAAAGTGAAACAATAAAAAAAATATAAATAGATATTAAAATACAGACATATATATACAAAATACTAATACATGTATCACGTACACATGCATGGTAATACGTGATACTTAAACAGCAGATGGGTGAAATTAAATATATGCACAGGACAGTTTTATTATAGGAGATATATGTACGTCAAAAGACTATATGTGGTTACCGAGTTGGTCGACAGTCATCCACATGCTGCGCAGCTACATGTAGGTCCTTCCCAGATATGGATGAGTCTGCGGAACTGAGCATAGGAGTCCGCGGTCCTTATGTCATTGGGCAGACTGTTCCATACTTGGGGAGCAGCCTCGACGAGAGCTTCAAAATTAGACCCCATACGACCACTAGGGGCTCACCTAGACCCCAAAACGTCCACCCAGTATGGACCTATGCAGTGAGCCAGTAGGCTTATGGACCTATATACAGACCTACCCGATACTTTTCCAAAAAAATCACCGCTTAACGTCGAGACCCCTCCCATCGTGTTCTACATTGTGAGACGTGAAAAACAAGACCAGACAACACATATCGCAATGAACATGTATGAATTTCCCTGTATGGACCTATCCCCCTTAGCCAGTATTGGTCTATATGGGCCTATATACAGACCTACCCGGTACTTTTCCAAAAAAATTTACCGCTTCCCTTCGTGTTATTCGTGGCGAGACGTGAAAAACAAGACCAAACAACCCATATCGCAATGAACATGTGTGAATTTCGCAGTATGGACCTATCTCCCATAGCCAGTATGGGTCTATATGGGCTTATATACAGACCTACCGGGTACTTTTCGAAAAATTTCACCGTTTACCTTCGGGACCCCTCCCATCGTGTTTTTCGTGGCGAGACGTGAAAAAGAAGACCAAACAACCCATATCGCAATGAACGTGTGTAAATTTCCCAGTATGGACATATACCCAAATTTACCGCTTACCTTCTGGACCCCTCCCATCGTGTTTTTCGTGGCGAGACGTGAAAAACAAGACCAAACAACCCATATCGCAATGAACATGTGTGAATTTCCCAGTATGGACCTATCCCCCATAGCCAGTATGGGTCTATATGGGCCTATATACAGACCTACCGGGTACTTTTCGAAAAATTTCACCGCTTACCTTCTGGACCCCTCCCATCGTGTTTTTCGTGGCGAGACGTGAAAAAGAAGACCAAACAAGCCATATCGCAATGAACGTGTGTAAATTTCCCAGTATGGACATATACCCCCGCAGCCAGTATAGGCCTATATACAGACCTACCCGTTACTTTTCAAAAAATTTCACCGCTTAGCTCCGGGACCCTTCCCATCGTGTTTTTCGTGGCGAGATGTGACAAACAAGACCAAACAACTCATAGTAAAATCCAATGAAAGTACTGATGTCTGGATCGCCAATAATGGATTTAAAGTTTCAAAACGTTTCAGCTGGTATGTTTCAGTCGATAGCAGATGTATGGATAAATGGGGAGATTTTCTCCAAGTTGTGGACTAGTCTGTTTGGGAAATCACAACTGGAACACAGAGTTTAGATTTCAAGGAAGTGAATTTGTGAAGGCGGCTCATTTAGAAATATGCCACGTCTTCATGGTAGCAAGAAACTATCTACAGTAATATGCTTTAAAGGTCAACCCAAACTGATTTTTTTTTGGTCTAAAAATCCTTAAAAATCATAGTTCATACTTCACTTTGTATGAAAAAAATATTGAAAAAATTCTAATCTGATCAGAAACACACGTAATATGGGAGCAAAGTGGGCTTTTCCACACTTTCACAGCTGGGTTGATGACGTCACGCAGGGAAGTTGCCTGAGAAAAAACAGCGGATAACATGGAAAGCGAGTGCAGTCAGAGCTCCGGCTCAGATGTCGATTCGAGCGATATCAGCTTCTTAGATGGAAATATTTTTCGCCAAGAAGATGAAATAGACATAGAGGAGGATGATGCCGGGCAAATTAACACTTGTTTGCAGACCAACGGCGGAATTCAGCCCTATCAATTTGAGCCGTACGGCTCCGATTCTGACAGTGACAACCACTCTGACAGCGTGGAACTCGACGACGACAGGATTCGGAGAGGTCGTTTGTTGAATACAGATTGGTATGCAACTTGACTGGAAACCTTATGATCGTCATCTATAAGACCAAATGTCCATATATTTCAAACTGTATTGAATGTAGAACGATTCTGTGATGTAAAGAACGAGCACATCTGTGTTGTTATTGTTGTTACTGACCGAGGCAGCCTTTTCGAAGGGATAAACTCCGGGATTCGGCAGTATGGACAGTAAACTGTTGATAACTCTATACTGATATACGTCCGACTTGAATTTTGTTTGTTTTTCCATAATCCCCATGAAATACCAATTTCAGAATTATATAGTTTGATAAAAAAACTTTGGACATTCATGGCGAAAAGTAAGCCGTGGTGAGTGGATCGGCATTCACATTTGCTCAATTTTCGACAAATTACCTCAATTAAATTGAAATCGAATGATATTCCCACAATCTCAAATGTCAAGGGATTATGAAAGTATAATTATCACTTCAGTATCTACAGCCATTCACTCCAATTGGTGTTTTTTATTTATTTACTTATCAAACGTATATATATTTATGAAAGATCATTTTATTATTATTAAATAGTATATATGAAATAGAGACTCATCCAGTCTAACCTGTAGGTGCTCAAGCAACAAATGCCACGCGAGAGCGAGCACGGCATGTACAGCCGTCTCCCTGCCCGAGGCCTCGTTTGCAGGCTAGGTTCGTTCAGCCGATGTCCGTGATAGATTCTCCTTGTCCGATTTCTTTGCCGTCACATTCTGATTGTTCTTAGGTTTGATAGTTGGAATAGCTGTTCTCTTTAGTTTTGGTTTGTACCCGAATTCAACTGCTACGCTGTAGATGTCCTCGAATGATGTCTTTCTGTCAAAATGTGCCGAGCAAATTATACGAGTACTGGCTCGGGCCCTCTTTCCACACTCTCGTGTTGCGTACAAATTTCGTCCAATTTGCAGCGATTTTCTCGTCTTTTGGCCACAAATGAATACTAACACCGTCATCTGTAGTAAAACTGCAACCTCCCACTACACAACGTCGCGGCATATTTAAAAAATGATGCCCCGATACTCCGAAAATCTCCAGAAATCAGCAGCTACATACGACTGTGGTATACGGCTTTAACATAGAGAATACAAGACGGCTTCCCTCCGTGACGTCACAGCTGGAATTGACAGGAGAGCGATTTTCACCTTTCAAACGGCAGTATCTCGCCAACCAGACTGCACAAAATCATGAAAAAAATATCATTATTTTCAGAATCGAAAGGACTATTTTTTTATATTTTTGATCTCAGAGCGTTTGGGTTGACCTTTAACCGTGGAGGATCAAACCCCCGTGCCAAATCTCACTCTTTCTAATTGATAAGTTTTGTCAAACCACCGCATTTTGGCTGTTTTATAGTCAAGACGCGCACACCCTAGACCGAGCGCGTCGGAACCTAAGACACTGATGCAGCATTTCTGGTACAACAGTAATTGGAATAGGACGAGCATCTTCAAACTTCACCTCCGTCTGTCCGTTAACCTTCAATGGCGTCTCGTTGATGGCGTATATAGTACCAGTTTTTCGCAAAGGGCCGCGTGCTGACAACTGTTGCCACACATCTTTTCTTAACAAGGTTGTACATGCGCTTGTATCAACGAGAGCTGTCACTGTTCTGCCTTGTAGATTTAACTGGGCCGAGAGCCTGTCCGTGACAGGCAGTCTTGGCCCCGATCCGTTCCCCGATTGATTCTGGATGAAATTGTTTCGAAATATTACTTGCCTCTGGGGATTGTCATGTGCCACGTGCACTTGGAGATTCCTGAGAACGCGCACAACGCGTGGTCCTCCTGGTAGGTAGGCTCTGCAGTTGGCCTGAATGTGATTTGGCTGGTCGCACCGGAAACAAACTGGCCTATTGTCGCACTGAGGGCATTCACGCCTGTTCAGTTGCACACCTTGAAACCGTTGGCGTTGTCCCTGGTTACCATTTCTCCAGCGCTGATGTGATTGTCCACGCCCCTGCGCAGTCTGTGTATGCTGGAGCGATACACTCATCTGCCGGGTGGCTTCATCCCGCAAACGCCGAATCTCTGCCGCAATTGCACGTCTCTGTACATTTTCTTATTGACGTGCGCGGTTAATAGGGCTTTGTGCCTCATTGTCGGGGTTTAGTGACGACCCGAGTTCCATAGGTTCATGCTCCATAGGCATATTCATAGTCGCGAACAGTTCAGCAGTGGCCGTCTGCTCATCAATGTATTTTATGGCCGGGAGATACTTCAGGTAGAAAGCTATTGTCTGAATCTTTGTGTCGCTGAAAAGGCTCAAGTCTAGACACATTGTTGACCCCAGACTTGGCTATTGTATGTATTGTCTCGTGATTCTTACATGGAGTATGAACCTCATGGCCTCGTCCAAATCCGTTGCATGTTTTGTCATTTTCTTGCCAGTGTTTTGTCGAAAATGGGGCGGAAGTATGCTCGCAACATTAACCGTTTAGCATCATCCGATACGGTAGGGTAAGCTCGCCTGGCAAGTTCCTTAAACCGTCGATTAAAAGCACTGATTGCTTCTCTAGGTTTCTGGACAATAGTGTCCAGCTCACTTCTCAATCGTTCATCTTCATGAACGGACACAAATTGGGTAGTCACGTGAGTGCGTATTTCGCTCCACGTTGTAGTCTCTGTATTTTTATCCCTTAGAAAGTGTTCAATCTCTCTATGAAGTGATCCGAGGGAGGTCCATGCCGCAATTCGAGCCGGACCCCTTTAGCACCTTGTAAGGCCTAAAGTGCCACGGTGCAATCATCCAGCCACTCTCTCACCTCACTTGGAGACAACCCATCACACTTTTGAATAGAAGAAATGTGGTCCTTTACCTGTTCTCTTTGCAGTTGACGATTGTCCTTGGCCTGAATATCAGTCCGCAGATTGCCCACGAGTTTCGTGATGCCTTGAGCAATGATCTTAGATATTATAGGTCGTCTGTTGACTCGGATGATGGTGTCAACATAACCCAGACAGATTCCAGTTCGGCTACGAGATTTCTCATTTCTCATTCCACGTAACTCAGGAATAATCGGCGGCATTCGGCAGACAGATAAACACAGCTTCATTAACATCGGATCATTTGTAAATGTCTTTCATATTGGAGATGGTACATCTATCCTGTACACACCGATCATTCCTATATATACAATTCTATTATATTACAGGGGCAAGCTAACCCGTCAAACTCTCAGCACAGTTATGACATTTCGCTCGGCTGTCTCATTTTCTGAACATGCACTTCAGACTTGGGATTCACAAAGTACAATTCAGTGCAATTACATAACCATTTTCTATATTAACCCATATAAATTGAAATTATATAACTGGTTATGTTTTACAAAACCTGATCTAAAAGGTCATGAAATGGAAAATCGGAGATAGCTTGATCAAAACAAACAGAACTTAAAATCAGATCACGTCATAATATATTAAGTTTGCATGCACACAAATTCGAAACAAGTCGAAATTTACGTAAATATCTGGTGGCTAAGAAATTCCATATTTCACAATATGTCATGGCAATAAGGTTCCGGCCAAAGTAACGATCTCGCTAACCGGTAAGCAGTCTTCAACTATTGAAGACAGGGGCTAGCCATAGCTTCACACATGGATTGGTTCTTGTCCATTTTCACTGTGTTGAGCAGGTTGTCGCGTTCCCAGTTAACAGCCAGTTTTAGCTCCGAACTACAATTACTGGCGGATCTACATAATGTGGAAGCTACTGCTGATGCATTTGCGTTATCCGCGTTCAATGCGGCGATGTTAGTACACTTATGACGCCAGGCCTACCTGCCGTCAGTGTTTAACTACGCTGCGGCTATGGTCCTTAGGACTTTGAAAGAGCAATCGCCCGCATCATCGCTGTTATTCAATGACGTTGTTCCGTCTCTAAGATATACCGTGGAGAAGGCAAGGCCTAATATATCACGAAATACCTATATTCATCGGACATTCTTGCCGAACAGCCCTCCAGTTTGCATCAGTAATCGGTCTTCCCTTATATGTGTTGTAATTGTGACATCCACGCAGGATGTCAATTTCTTGAATTTCTCATTAAAAACATCTATGTGAAATTTGGCAACACAATATATCAGCAGCATATAGGTATTCCAATGGGTACTAATTGTGCACCCCTGTTGGCTGACCTGTATCTGTTCTCTTATGAATATGACTATATGCAGGCGCTTTAAAAAACCGATCCATTCAAAGCCCGTTCCTTCTCATTCACCAAACGCTATATAGACGATCTTCTCGCTGTGGAAAATCGCTATATAAATGACGCAGTGAAGGATATATATCCACCTTCACTTGATTTGAAGGAAACTACAGATAGCCCTACAGGCACATCATATTTAGATCTATATCTCTATAAAAATGAAGCGTGCATTCACTCTCGTCGAATTTATGACAAAAGAGATGATTACGATTTCGACATCGTAAACTATCCCTTTCTGGACAGTAATATCCCAGTGGGACCTGCATATGGCGTATACATACCTCGCCTAGTAGCATTTGCTAGATCCTGTGTTAAATGTGACTATTTTAATCAACGTCACAAAACATTGTTGCAGAAACATATAAAACAGGGCTATTCCACCAAGCGCCTCCACTCAAAGTTTCTCAAATTTAGCGATACATATCGCATGCTGATAGCAAAATACGAGGTAGCGTGCAAGATCTATGGCGTTACGTTTCGTAACTTGTGTCTAATTCCGCTTAACCCGGGGCTAGGGGCCGTATGAGCCTATGTACTTCAAGATCCTCATGGTGCTCATATGGACAGTGACTGAGATACATCATTCTCTAGATGACGATTTTACAACGATTATTATGGATTAAGAATACTGATCAGCGATACGGGTTTTATATTTTTGGAACATCATGATGTCTTGTCGGCATCATATTGAAAACTGTTGACCGCTTCTCTCTTGTAGGAAACTAGCCTCTGTTTATGTATACTATGATTGTCTTTTTGAATTTGGTGCTAATACTGTAATATGGAATATGGAATAGGTCTTTGGATTATGGACGCGGATATTCTTTAATGGACGACGGCTGAATTATGAATGACGGACTAGACGCTTGTAACTCCACGAGGCCGATTACAGTTGCGACCACTAATGATCTACCGGTACTTAAATCATCACTGGCCACAAAGGCAGGGAATCCCAGAATTCCTGTCACAGAGGAAGTCACCACCTATCGTGGTGGCTAGACCCCCACAAAGTAATGCCTGGAGTAACACTGCTTCCGTTTCAAGCAACTCGTCAGTTGTTCACGGATGCTTCGATGCAGGGCTGGGGGGCACACATCGGATCCAAGTCGATATCAAGCTTTTGGACTCCGCAGGAGAGATCGTTGCACATCAATATTCTGGAGTTCATGCCGTCAATCGAGCGATACTCACATTGATAGACGACCTCAGAGGTCAGTCGGTCCTGGGAGCCATGGGTAACACAACCGTCCTGTCTTACATACAAAAGATGGGAGGAACTCGGTCAGCCAATCTGTTAAAGCAAGCCGAGATTCTATTCCACTAGTTCTTCGTGCCAGACACATACCAGGTCATCTGAATGTTCTAGCCGACGCATTGTCCAGGAAACATCAGATAATACCGACGGAGTTGCAATTACACCCAGACATTCTGCGCCAAATCGCTTAGATTTGGGAAACTCCACAGATAGACCTGTTTGCCGCTCACCTCAGCCATCAACTTCCACTGTATATGTCACCAGTTCTGGATACACAAGCAGTGAGAGTCGATGCGCTGTCGCAGCATGGTCGGGGTTAATAGCGTACGTGTTTCCGCCTCCGGCAATCCTGGCACTAGCACTACAAAAGATACACGCGCATCCGTGTGTCGTGTATCTAGTAATCCCCATGGTTGCCATCACGCCCGTGGTTTTCTGACCTTCTAGAATTAGTGGTAGACGTACCAAGACGTCTTCCTCTATAGGAAAAACGACTTCGACAACTGAAGTCAGCAATTTTCCACCACCAACCTTAGGTATTCCATTAGTGCTCAGGAATCAGCTCTCTGAGGCGGGTCTTTCTAGAGAAGCTGCATAGAGAATGGTCGCTTCCACTCGAACCTCCACTTACGCTTGCTATCAAGGAAAGTGGCAGGTCTTCAATGAGTGATGTTTTGGAAGAAACATTGATGCCCGTCATGCCTCTGTTCAACAGATAACAGGCTTCCTGCTATACTTGTTTGAGGACAGATGTTTAGCCCCATCAACTTTGGATGGTTACAGAGCGCCGTTGTCTAGGATTATCAACCTGTATACGGGCGTTAATCCAGCTTCTGTTCCTAATTTAACATCCTTAATTAGATCTTTTAAGATAGAGAGACAAGCCTTGTACCGAAACTTCCGAAATAGGATTTAAAGTTAGTTCTACGGAGACTTTCAGAAGTTCCGTTTGAACCTATAGCTGCTGTTGATCTGATATTCCTATCTTACAAAACGTTGTTTTTGGTAGCTTTGGCTTCAGCGGCACGAGTGTCTGAGTTGCACGCTCTGGATGTTAGGGAAATCAGGCACGATTCTCGCTGGACATATGTTGTCCTTACTACTATTCCGGAATTCGTGGCCAATAACCAATCTCAGTACGATAGTACTTCTAGGGATTTTAAGGTTCCCGCTTTAGCAGATTTCCTATCCTCGGGTCTAGAAACGGATAATCTCATGTGTCCGGTTCGTGCCTTTACTGTGTATATTCATCGCACTAAGGTTCTACGTGCTGGGCGAAGGCGATTTTTTATACCATGTTGTCCCCGGAGCCAACAAGACATGTCAAAGAACACTATTTCTTCTTGGCTTTCCAAAACTATTAGATTAGCCTAAACTGAAGTGTCACCGATGTAGGCTGCGTTGTATAAAATCTCTGGTCACAACATCAGTGCGCTTGCGGCATCCTGGCCTTTTTGGGCCAATCGGTCTGTAACTGACATTATGAGGGCCTGTTACTGGAGATCGCATACAACCTTTGCATCACACTATTTGAGGGATATGACGCTCATCAAGGACGATCTATACTCTTTGGGACCCCTAGTGACAGCACAGCGAATCACCGGGGTCGGGTCGACACACGGACACTAGAGGCCTGTGTGTTTTTATCGGTTTTTAATGGTAAGAACACGTTTCCACATAAAATCTCTTTTCTAGAAAAGGCGGGGGGGAGAACATGTATATAACTTCCTTTATACTAAAGTCTGTCCATTTTAATTAGTCGTCTACTTTGAAGCTTGTCAATAATCAGCAGTTAACTCTTCATAATTTTTCTTTTTTGCATCGTGTAGAACAAACAGAACTCTACAAAATGACTACCATTTCTCCGTGATATTTATTATGTATCACCATGGAAACAACTTTTTTATCCTCTCCATATAAAACTCCAGTATAGTTGTTTATGTACCGGGTCTCAATTACATAGGGAGACGTCATAATGTATTCATGCTCACTGGTCACAAAGGTCATTGATGCCGTTTTAAGTAATAACAGGCGGTCCGTGGGAGTGTAGGTTATATCCCATGTCCAGTGAAATTGCCGAATGATAAGCCGTACACACCTCTATGACCGTACAAGGCATTGTTAACCTTTGTGCTAGACAACACGAATACATTATGACGTCTCTCGATGTAATTGAATCCCTGTACATGAAACAACTGCACTGGAGTTTTATATGGAGAGAATTACAAAGTTATTTCAAGCGTGGTATATTATCGATATCACGGAGAAATGGTAGTCATTTTGTAGAGTTATGTTTATTCTACACAATGCAAAAAAGAAAAATTATGCAGAGTTAACTGCTGATTATTGACAAGCTCCAAAGTAGACGACTAATTAAAATGGACAGACTATATTGTTGATTAGCCCTGGGAGGTATAGGGCTTAACCTAGTAACAGCGTTTACGGTACCGTTATATTACCTTGTTACTGTCGGGTCTTTGAGGAAGTCCACGCTTATTTAAGCTTTAATCTCATGCCCTGATATTCACTGTCACTTTGCTTTCCCAGTCATCCTGATATGGCATTCTCGCATATGTCAGTAAGGTCAGTTTTACTGTGTAAAAAATATGAAAAAAAATACAAATAATTTTTACATTTTTAAACTAAATCTTACCTTACTGACAGAGTAATGTCCCACCCGACCTCCCCGCTTGGGATCTTTACGTCATGGCGTTTGAAGGGGAGAGCATTGTGTGCTGAGTGGGGGCTTGGGTGTTACGGCGGGAAGAACTATGCTATTGTTTTAATTTCTTAACTTGATTATACGTGTTTACACACGAACGCATATGTCAGTAAGGTAACTTTTAGTTTAAAATGCAAAAATTACTTGTAAATTTTTCTTTTCTAGGTTACCAAGCATAAATATAACATTGCTGACATGATAATTCACTTTCTGAGCAAAGCATATGACCATTTAAATGTAAAATAACAATTATCTGACTTGACATCAAAACGCAATAAAAAATAGTATGTGCTATCTCCCTAGGGCTTTGAATTTTGCCTGAAGGTTTTTCATGGCATTTGTTCATCCCTAGGTGGCGCTATGTACATCATCATAGGTAAACTTGTGTAACTTGATGTCTTCTAAATGACTTGTTTGATTTTCATGAAATTTGTGTATAGCAGGATAGCGAAGGACTTTAAGACCGTTGGTGGTGTTAGCCTAATCATGGAGGTACATGTTTGCGTCTCAAAATAAGATTTCTCTTGCAAAATGGAAATTAACTTCTTTGAATCGGCGAGAAGTAAAATTTTGATGATGCTGAGCATGGATATAGCATTTCCATTGTGATAATTCACATCTCTTGCAATCCAAATGGCCAATGATATAAACAATTGAAATTCTCTGACTGAATTCCAATATGTGACCATTGAAGTGAAAGCGACGTTAAACCCTATTCACTCACTCACTCACCCCATTGAAGTGTTATGGGTTAAGCTCTATTTCCTCTACATTCCAGGCATTCTAATTGAGGTGAGTGGTCTAGCTTAAAGCATAGAACAGCTCGTCTCAAATCAGAGTGCCTGATATTCCCCAGATCCAAGGATTTTGCCTCGTCATGTACTTTCCTGGCATTTATTCATCATTAGGTGGCATGATAGACATGAATGTAGATCTATAAACTTTGTTGGCTTTTCTTGAAATTTATTATTATAGTGATCCTTGTAGAACATACAAAGGTTTGAAAGGATATTGATACTGCTGGCATATACATGTAAATGTGGCAATGTGTGGTATTGGCAACTAAATATATTTATAAATCTAAGCTGGACCTCTGCTTATACACATGACTAAATTGCAATCAGAGAAAAAAATGCTGCTATCAATATGGGGTGATACTCTATCGGAAATTGCAAGGACTCGAAAGAGTGTGAATATATGGTATTTTGGTCAAAATGAATTAAACTAACACTGATGAAGCCTTTTACTGCACAGGTCTGCATAATGTATGCCTGTGTGTTGATCATGCAAGACATAACATCTCAAGTAGTTGGCATGGGTTCGAGCCCAGCTGGTGCTTGTGTGAAAGTTTACTTGTCGACTGTCGGTGGTCCTCTCCGAGTATTCCAGCTTCCTCCACCATCCAAACTGACTCATCACATGAGTGAAACAACCATTAATGTGACATTAAACCCATTCCTTCCCCTTCCCCTCAAGTAGTTGGCTTATTATATGATGCACTCTACGTAAGGGGACACCTCTAACAGTTCATTTTTATAATCAGTCACCCTCGTATATATAGCCCCGTAGACGTCTCGTGACCCCTTTGAAATAGCTTATTCGGTCGTGTTGACCCTGTGGCTTATGACCTTTGTGACGTCAACCCATGATTCATCATCGTTTAGGTGTATTCCGCTTCTTATATGTTCAAACCCAATCCTGAATTTACATACACCCACTAACCCACCCTGTCTCTCTCGGCAGGCTCCGATCCGCTGGGAAGCCGTATTAGCCCCTCTAGACCTGGTTGATAGGGGTTTTCCTCATTCGACCCAATCGGACCACTAGGAGTCCACCTAGACCCCAAAACGTCCACCCCACCGCTAATTGCCCAATGCGCATGCGCACAGTGACTTTTTCAACAAAATTCACCGCTTGGATTCGAGGCCCCCCCCATCGTGTTCTACGTGGTGAGACGAAGAAAACAAGATGCCACACCCCATAGTAAAATCCACAAGAAGAAAAAATGATCCATACATGCATTCCCGTATAGATTAACATGCAAATGTTCGAATCAGTAGAGATCACCCGGAATTTGAAGCGATATGCAAGATGTGGGAAAAATTGACGACGTCTGGCAACTAAAAAGCAACCATATGACTCTACAGGAAAGAATTCGTCGACACCCAGTTTCGCCTAGTCCGAGTTGGCATCCTTGCTTCTAGAGAATTTCCCACAGGAAGCGCCCCCATTTTGCTTGTTTATTTTTTGTGAAGATATACTGGACATGACACGCTCGACCCTGTGGTCGCACTGATCATAGACTCGTAATAATAACATCGTACAACACCTATAGGTTATCTTTATTACTATAAGTCTTACTTCCCATGTATTCATGTATTTTTTTTCCGTGCCAATACGGTTTCACTTCTCTCGCTGTATGGCTTTGTAGAGAAACGGAGGTTTCGACATTTGCCATTTATGCTGGGCATAGTGCTGGCGATTTTGTCAGGGACCATGTTTGAGAATGACGTGCATATGGACTCGTGCGCACCATTATTAATAGCCGGTGACTGCATTTGACCCCGTGTGGACCTTTGACCTCTGAGTGCACTGTATCCCATGATGCATCACTTCTGGTTCCGGTCACGTGACCGGAAGTGACCCTTGACCCCCAAAGCGCACCATTATTAATATCCGGTAAGGGGATTTGACCGCATATTGACTTTTGACCTCTGAGTGCAACATGCAGGTCCTCTGTGACGTCACTTCCGGTTCCGGTCACGTGACCGGAAGTGACCTTTGACCCGTGCGCACCATTATTAAAAGGACACACACTCTGACTGACCATCGTATTCATGGCCAGGTCCCTTGGCCAAATGACAAATGGTGAATGACGCACACTCTAACTGACCCTCTTATATATCGATTGCGCATAAGCCGATCTGCGGTCCCATTGACACCAGGGAGCACTGTTGACCTAGGTTTTTACAATGGGTCGAATAAATTTTATTTACACAACTGGTAAAGCAATGATCTGATCTGCTTCATCTGTCACCGGTTGAGATTGTTCATGAGCACGAAACCGTTTGAATGCTCCAATGAACTTTTGGACTATTCCAAAAACAGACATATTTGTTTCATAATCAAAATCAGAAGAGCCACGCAATAATAAATTTGACAGGTAATTTGGGCAGTCATGAATTAGAAGAGAGTGGTGTACACCGGGACAGATCAAGTTTGTAATCGAGGTGAGCATTGGCTTTTTTAGAGCGGCGAACATAGGGCAATTCAAGAGGAAATGATAAGGGTCTTCATTGTTGTGATTACAATAATGGCAGATAGAGCTTGGGGAGATGTTATACTTAAACAGAGGACCATTTAAAGAACTAAAACCTAGCCTCATCCTACACCGCAGGACTGAGGTATATCTGCAAAGAGAATTGTATATTTTAGTAAGGTATGAAGGTTGGTTAGTAGAGACTTTGGCCTTAAACATAGATAACGAGTTTGCATTTCGAACGGAAACATGAAGAGAATTCCAATCTTTAGAAGTCTGTGGGAAGAACGAATTTTGAAAACAAGTGAGACGACACCGAAATGTTCTATACTGGTCAGAATTCCGCAGGTTATAATTTCTTTCCAAAGATACTTTATTCGAACGTAAGCGTTGAAGATATGCAGGTGCCTCAGATTTTAATATTTTATAGAATAAAATAAAACGGTTCTTCTTTCTACGTTGAGAAAGTATTTCCCAGCCCAATTCATTTAACAATTTTAGATACGAAGTTCTTCGCATGGCACCAGTACATATAACTGCAACGTGCAACCGTCAAACACGACATCACTATAATCAAGAAGAGGGCGGACAGTACTCTTGTATAAGAAATCCAAACATTTTCTTTCAAGGATGCTCTTTGTTCTGGACATTGAGATTTTTGGGTGGATTTCGAGCAGATAGAATAGATATGTTCATCCCATTTCATGTTTTCTTGGAGAATTACTCCTAAGTGCTTATGACAGGTAACGCGTTTTATTTCTACATTATCAAGTATAATTGAGGGTATGTTGGGTTATGCTTCAAGGATGTATACAAGAATATTGTCTTCGGTGCATTGAACGTTACAAGCCACTGAGCTGCCCAGCTGGATAGGTAAAGGTCGTTGTTGATTCTCAGTTTTGCAATTTGTATATCAACTACCGGTAATGCAAACTTAATTTGATTGAATATCATCTTTGATGTCATTTACATATATGAGGAATAGCAACGGCAGTAGTATAGTCACGGCATATAGACTCACATTTTGCCGGGGGAGGTAACTCTTGGGGAGGTCACGAGGAGTTCCGACATTGGGCGCCACCAGCTCAAGAGACAAAAAACTACCTCCGAACACATAAGAGCTCAAATATTTTCATGACACAGCGCAGGTCAAGTGGACTATAGTTCCGACAGGTGGCGCCACCAGGGGGACGTCACTTTGGATCGCTATGTGGCATGTATTCCTCCGCGGTTTGGCGGTAATGCGGTCTGCCTCCGAGGGCAGAAAGTAGTCCCAAATACCTGGTCTACAAAAAGGGCCTGTATTATACAATATACGGGAAAAATGCCTATATGGGGTATGGGAGTGGTCATGTTTTTGGATTTTGCTATGAGTTGTTTGGTCTTGTTTGTCACGTCTCGCCACGAAAAACACAATGGGAAGGGTCTCGGAGCTAAGCGGTGAATTTTTTTGAAAAGTAACGGGTAGGTCTGTATGTAGGCCTATACTGGCTATGGGGGAGAGGTCCATACTGGGAAATTCACACATGTTCATTGCGATGTGGGTTGTTTGGGCTTGTTTTTCACGTCTTGCCACGTAAAACACGATGGGAAGGGTCCCGGAGCTAAGCGATGAAATTTTTTGAAAAGTAACGGGTAGGTCTGTATATAGGCCTATACTGGCTATGGGGGTATATGTCCATACTGTGAAATTTACACGCGTTTATTGCGATATGGGTTGTTTGGTCTTCTTTTTCACGTCTCGCCACGAAAAACACGATGGGAGGGGTCCCGAAGATAAGCGGTGAAATTTTTCGAAAAGTACCCGGTAGGTCTGTATATAGGCCCATATAGACCCATACTGGCTATGGGGGATAGGTCCATACTGGAAAATTCACACATGTTCATTGCGATATGGGTTGTTTGGTATTGTTTTTCACGTCTCGCCACGAAAAACACGATGGGAGGGGCCCCGAAGGTAAGCGGTAATGTTTTTTCGAAAAGTACCGGGTAGGTCTGTATATAGGACCATATAGACCAATACTGGCTAAGGGGGATAGGTCCATACAGGGAAATTCACACATGTTCATTGCGATATGTGTTGTTGGGTCTTGTTTTTCACGTCTCACAATGTAGAACACGATGGGAGGGGTCTCGAAGTTAAGCGGTGATTTTTTTGGAAAAGTACCGGGTAGGTCTGTATATAGGTCCATAAGCCTACTGGCTCACTGCATAGGTCCATACTGGGTGGACGTTTTGGGGTCTAGGTGAGCCCCTAGTGGACCTATGGGGTCGTATGGGGTCTAATTTTGAAGCTCTCGTCGAGGAGCACCCGTGTGGATCATTTTCAGCGCATGCGCAGTCTGACCGTAGTATAGAAAGCAGGCATTTTGAGGGGGTGCGTGGGGGTGTGTTTGGGGTAGAGATGGACCACTATGGATCCAAATGGGTTGTGGGAGATGTTAAAGTGAAGTTTTGTGGGGTAGAGTCAGAATGGCGTGTTTTATTGCAAGTCGCTTCAATCTGCGCATGCGCAGTTGGGTGTAGTAAGTAAAGTGGTCATTTTGGGAGTGCACGGGGGTGTGTTTGGGGTAGAGAGGGACCACTATTGGTCCGAATGTGTCGTGAGAGGTGTCATTTTGTAGCTCTCGGGGTGTAGACCCAATTTGAGGGCAGTCCACAGCATCTGTGACAAGTACGAGTAGTAGCGAAAGTGGGCATTTTGGGGAAGTGAAGGAAGGTATTTGGGGTAGAAATGGACCATCCTTGGTCCGAATGCGTCGTGTGAAGTGGCATCTTGTAGTAACGACCGCCAACGCCAAGCTCAACACTTCAACGCCCTGGTGAATTAGCCCAAAAGCTCTGATTTTCATGGAATTGCCACCAATACATCGAAATGCAGTGACGCCCGTCAGCGTCCGTCGTTACGCCTAACGCCCTAGCATAACGCCTTCACGCCATATGGTTTATTCTCCCCAATGTTGTATCATACCCACGCTGGGGGAGCCGCGTTGGGTATGTTTACAATTCAAGAAGACTCTTGTCCAATCAGCGGCTGAGTGAGTGAGTGTGAGTGTATGCGCACGTGTGTGTGTGAGTGAGTGAGTGAATGAGTGAGTTAGTGAGTGAGTGAGGCGCGCACAACGCCCGTCAGGCGTCCTCACCCAACGTCCGTCTTAACGCATGGACGCACTAACGACGGTGAGTGAGTGAGTGAGTGCCCAACGCCCGTCTTAACGCATGGACGGTGGTGAGTGAGTGAGAGTGTGTGAGTGAGTGAGTGGTCATATTAGGTCGTTTAGGAGTAATAGCCAAAGTGGCCATTTTTAGGGTGTTGAGGAAGGTGTTTGGGGTAGAAATGTACCATCCTTGGTCCGAATACGTCGTGTGGGGTGTCAAAGCAAAGCAGTTTACAATTCACTTATGCTATTGCCCCTGTATTCCGAAGTTCATTGTTCTGATCTCAGAATGATAAGGGACACGAGTTAATGTCTATATGTACAGACACCACCACACACTACTATTACCACCATCACACACCAGTTCGACCACCACTACACACCAGTTTTACAACTACCACACACCACCACCACCACCACACACCACTATTACCACCACCACAAACCAGTTTTACCGCCACCACCACACACCACTATATATCACCACCACCGGCATCAACGTCCGGTGGTGGTGGTGGTGGTGGTGGTGGTGGTGGTGTTGGTAGAACTGCATGGTGTGTGGTGGTGGTAATAGTGGTGTGTGGTGGTGGTGGTGGTAGAACTGGTGTGTGGTGGTGGTAATAGTGGTGTGTGGTGGAGGTGGTGGTGTGTGGTAGTGGTAGAACTGGTGTGTAGTGATCGTAGAACTGGTGTGTGGTGATGGTAATAGTGGTGTGTGGTGGTGTCTACATATAGGCATTGCAACACATATAAGGAAAGTGGGAAGAGGTGTCGGCATACTGACAGAGCCACATGACTTCACAGTATAGTTTTCCGGTTAACCTATTCTAAAGCACATACCAAGAATCTAACGATTCGTGATATGTGTTGTGTCCCGTGTTAACATTAACTCGTGTCCCTCATCATTCTGAGATCAGAACAATGAACTTCTGAATACACGGACAATAGCATAAGTGAATTGTAAACTGCTTTGCTTTGACACCTCACACGACGCATTCGGACCAAGGATGGGCCATTTCTACCCCAAACACCTTCCTCCACACCCCCAAAATGGCCATTTTGGCTACTACTTCTAAACGACCTAATATGACCACTCACTCACTCACTCTCACTCACTCAGCATCGTTAGTGCGTGCATGCGTTAAGACGGGCGTTGGGCATTCACTCACTCACTCACTCACTCACTCACTCATTCGCTCACTCACTCACTCACTCACTCGGCGTTGGGCACGCCTCACGGGCGTAGGGCACGCACTCACTCACTCACTCTCACTCACTCACTAACTCACTCACTCTCACTCACTCACCGTCGTTAGTGCGTACATGCGTTAAGACGGACGTTGGGGACGCATCACGGGCGTTGTGCACGCCTCACTCACTCACTTACTCACTCACTCTTTCACTCGCCCACTCACTCACGCTCACTCACACACACACACACACACGCGCGCATACACTCACACTCACTCACTCAGCCGCTGATTGGACAAGAGTCTTCTTGAATTATAAACATACCCAACGCGGCTCCCCCAGCGTGGGTATGATGTAACATTGGGGAGAATAAACCATATGAAAGAAAACCATGTTGTTGTTGTTGTTCTCTCTTCTGTCATCTTTGTTGTTGTTGTTTTTCTCTCATCTGTGTATATCATGGCGTCAAGGCGTTATGCTAGGGCGTTAACGCGTAACGACGGACGTCGACGGGCGTCACTGCATTTCGATGAATTGGTGGCAATTTCATGAAAAAATGGAGCTTTTAGGCTAATTCATCAGGGCGTTGAAGCGTTGAGCTTGGCGTTGGGGGTCGTTGCTACAAGATGCCACTTCACACGACGCATTCGGACCAAGGATGGTCCATCTCTACAACAAATACCTTTCTTCACCGCCCCAAAGTGCCCACTTTTGCTACTACTCCTACTGATGACGTCACCAACGACGTCACAGATGACGCGTACATCCCTCAAATCGGGATGTACACCCCGAGAGCTACAAGATGACACCTCCCACGACACATTCAGATCAATAATGGTCCATTTCTATCCCAAATACATTCCTTCACTTCCCCAAAATGCCCACTTTCGCTAACACTCTTACTGATTACGTCACCGATAACGTCACAGATGCTGTAGACAGTCCTCAAATCGGGTCTACACCCCGAGAGCTACAAAATGACACCTCCCACGACACATTCGGACCAATAGTGGTCCCTCTCTACCCAAACACATCCCCATGTACCCCCCAAAGTGACCACTTTACTTACTACACTCAACTGCGCATGCGCAGATTGACGCAACTTGCAATAAAAGAACACGTCATTCTGACTCTACTCCACAAAAGCTTCACTTCGACACCTCCCACGACCCATTTGGACCCATAGTGGTCCATCTCTACCACAAACACACCCCCACGCACCCTCCAAAATGCCTGCTTTCTATACGACGTCCAGATTGCGCATGTGCAGAATATTGAAGTCGGTCCAGTCGGGTGCTACTCCACGAGAGTTTCAAAATAAGACCTCATACGACACCATAGGGCCACTAGGGGTACTTTTCTAAAAAAATCACCGCTTAGCTCTAGGACCCTTCCCATCGTGTTTTACGTGGCGAGACGTGAAAAACAATACCAAACAACCCATTTCGCAATGAACATGTGTGAATTTTCCAGTATGGACCTCTCCCCCATAGCCTGTATAGGCCTATATACAGACCTACCTGGTACTTTTCAAAAAATTCACCGCTTAGCTCCGGGACCCCTCCCATCGTGTTTTTCGTTGCGAGACGTGAAAAGCAAGATCAAACAACCCATAGTAAAATCCACAAAAAAATGACCACCCCCGCCCCATAACCCATACAGGCATTTTTCCCGTATATTGTATAATACAGGCCCCTATTGTAGACCACGTATTTGGGACTACTTTCTTTCCGTGGAGGCAGACCGCATTACCGCCAGATCGCGGAGGAGTACATGCCACATAGAGATCGGAAGTGACGTCACCCTGGTGGCGCCACCTGTCGGAACTATAGTCCACTTGACCTGCGCTGTGTCCTGCAAAAATTGGAGCTCTCTTGTGTTGGAGGTAATTTTTGGTCTCTTGAGCTGGTGGCGCCACCTAGCGGATGCAAGAGTAACCTCCCCTGGCAAAATAGAGTCGAATGGAGGTTTTATATACTACTAACAGCCCAAGGACCGGACCCTGACGAACACCAGCATTGATATGATTAACTTTGGATTCAGCACCATTTTACACATATGAGGAATAGCAATGGCCCAAGGACCGAACCCTGGCGAATTCCTAAGCAGAATTCGTAGATTCTCTTGAACACAATTTCTTCTAGAACTTTAGAAAGGACAGGAGTAGTATATATAACACCTATTCGCCCTCTTTTCACCCGGATGTAGAGGTCATTTGAGGCGGGTTTGTGGAGGAGAGGTCAAGTGACGTCACACGATGGTGGCGCCATCTGTACACGCAAGGGGGAGACAACTCGATGTGTTTGTACATTCCAGGATTAGTACATGTCTAGACTTGTGGGAGTATGTACTGGAGTTTAGACTACCATATTTTAAAATGGCAGTGTTTTTAGGCGGCCATTTTCGAACAGGGGGCGTGTTTTTAGGCGGCCATTTTCGAACAGGGGGCGTGTTTTTAGGCGGCCATTTTCGAACAGGGGGCGTGTTTTTAGGCGGCCATTTTCGAACAGGGGGCGTATTTTTAGGCGGCCATTTTCGAACAGGGGGCGTGTTTTTAGGCGGCCATCTTGGAAAATGGCCGTGTTTTTAGACGGCCATCTTGGAAGGGGGCGTATTTTTAGGCGGCCATCTTGGAAAATGGCCGTATTTTTAGACGGCCATGTTGGAAAATGGCTGTGTTTTTAGGCGGCCATGTTGGAAAATGGCTGTGTTTTTAGGCGGCCATGTTTTAAAATGGCTGTGTTTTTAGGCGGCCATGTTGGATAGAAAAACGTATAAAAGGGGCTGATTTTTAGAGGTGGGGTGTATTCATTGCACTACCTTACGGATTGCTCTCACTGACCTGACCAGCCTGCCTGGCTGCCTGTCCGCCTGCCTGCCTGTTTGCCTGCCTGACCTGTAGCCAGCCTGCCTGCCTGCCTGCCTGCCTGCCTGTTTGCCTGTCTGACCTCTAGCCATCCAGCCTGCCTGTATTAGACGAAAGCATGAGACGTGGAGAAGATTTTCCCTGTGACCCAGCAGCACCTTCGGTTGAAGTCTTACCTGAAGACGAGTGTGTGAGGGAGATTTATCAACGACACTGGGCTACCATACGCCATTGTTTTCATCGACATCGCCCGATATTGGACTTGTACAACTTTCGACTGCAGGACCTTACGTCATTGTCTTCTTATGCGCACAACATTTTCAACGACCAAGATACAGCCTTCAAGTTAAATCTCACATTCGGGTACATTTTACGGCACAAGCACACGGATGAGCTCCGGTATTATTATCCCAAAAATGATACCTATGTGTTTGACCAGCCATTCACGGTGATGAATGCGATTTCCCTGGAGCCACTCTTCCGTCAATTGGCTACGTTGGATCCATTGGAATGGGTCTATGAACAGCGTCCCAACAGCAAGTGGATATTGGACAGGGTGACCAACGTCACATTTTTCGTCACAAAAATCACAATACCACCCAAACGGCCCCGAAAGGTGTATACTCGTAGAAAGCAACCCGACCAGGTCCCAACCATGTAACCCCTTACATCTTCCAAAGGCCCTTTTCAGGGCCAACCAATGTTTTCGAAAGAGAACTTCTAACTCAAAGCACAAAAAATAACACCAAGTCCTGCACATGCACACACCACCTAGATTGAGGAAGATACCTCATGTATTTTTACGCAGGAAAACCGATTTATTTCAAGTGTACCGCGTTTTCCATACTACCTTACCCAACGTTACGGGTCTAAAAAATCCATAAAAGGATTAAAAATAGCGAGTTCGCTTGCCGCTAGCCTGCTGAATTTTTCAATGCTGCACCATGAGTTCCCCTAATTCAAGTTGAAATAAATTTTATACGTCCACTTGCATTTATTGCAAAATCACATCGGTTTAAAGTTGCAAAACAAACACAAAAAATTTCTGCCTAGGTCAGCGCAAAGATATGCTCTAAAGATTACGCTGACGTCCGCGCGTTACACTATAAATAGCGCGCAGTATTTAGTGATTCACAATTACATCATGGCTCAAGCTGAACTCATGGATATTGACACTGAACTCATCGATATTGACATCTTATTACAAGAGTACATGATAGATGATCAACTACAACTACAACCGCTAGAGAACATCGATATGGTACGTGATGACCCATGGCTGAATGCTATTATAGAAGACCTATTTAAAGATGAAGAACGACCACAGGGCGGCGATAATGAAGACCACCCAGGAGCACAACAACAACATCAAGCCCAAGACCAAGAAACAGAAAGCAGAAAAGAACCACAGATGGGTATTTTACAGCCACAAGCAACAGAAACAGAAAATGTCCAAAAAGACCCAGAAACAGAAAGCAGAAAAGAAGAACCGATGGGTATTTTACAGCCACAAGCAACAGAAACAGAAAATGTCCAACAACACCCAAAAAATAGAAAAAAACCCAACAAGGTATTATACAATACCTATTTAAAGATGAAGAACAACCACAGGGCGGCGATAATGAAGACCACCCAGGAGCACAGCAACAACATCAAGCCCAAGACCCAGAAACAGAAAGCAGAAAAGAAGAAGAGATGGGTATTTTACAGCCACAAGCAACAGAAAGAGAAAATGTCCAACAAGACCCAGAAAATAGAAAAAAAGAACAACAAGACATGGGGCATTTACAGCAGCAGCAGGAAGACATCGTGTACTACACTACTGTCATAGCAAGAAGACTGGCGCCAAACACAGTATGCAAAGCAGCAGAATATTTACGCTGCGTGGAATGTTGTAATAACTACGCTGGACTGGACTACCTTGAAACGGGTGTTAACCGATTTGTATTACAACCCTACCAGTCCAGCCGCTTATAGCGCTGTGGGAGCGCTCGCTCGAGCTGCACATTCCCAAGGCATCAGTCGAACTGAAGTTCGAGACTGGTTAAAAACCCAAGACACTTATAGTTTTCATCGAGCAGCCCGACGACATTTTCGCCGTAACCGAGTCATCGTAGGAGGCGTAGACGCACAATGGCAGGCTGACTTAGTCGGCAGGCTGACTTTCTCAAATGGGTACTACCCATTCGCACCAAAACAGGAGAGAATCTGGTACGGGCGTTCCAGCAGATTTTCAAGACGGGGAGCAAACCCCTCTATTTGCAAACGGATGAAGGCACAATTTCTCAACCGACCCTTTCAAGCCTTTGTTAAGAAACAGAAGGTATTTTTCCTTCCATACATACAACGAGACCAACGTCTCTGTGGTGGAACGATTCAATCGTACCTTCAAAGGACGAATGTACAAGTATTTTACCGCCAAAAACACCCGACGGTACATCGATGTACTACCTCAACTGGTCCAAGGGTACAATCGAGCCTATCATCGCAGTATCCAGCGAGCTCCCCTCGATGTCATAGAACGCAACGAACATCAAGTGCGCCGTACGCTGTACTCGATAGACCCCAGCCCACTTACGTCACCCCGTTACAAACGCGGAGATGTGGTACGGATCAGTAAAGTGAAAGGACAATTTGAGAAAAGTTACTTGCCCAACTGGAGTGACGAGCACTTTGTCATCGTTCGCCATAAACCTCGACAGCCACACGTCTATCAACTGGAAGATCTACAAGGAGAAACACTGCAAGGCACGTTTTACGAGGCAGAATTACAACCCATAGTGAAAACACGGAAAGACTACTACACGGTGGAAAAGATTTTGAAAACGGAACGTCGACGTGGCATCCCCTATCATTTCGTCAAATGGCAAGGTTGGCCCAGTTCGTTTAATTCCTGGGTGTCAGGCCGTGACATGAAACGACTATAAATTCTACCTCACATCACCTCCATCCTTCAGTGTAGGGTTGTACCATGGATAGTGCACATCTACCCTTACTGTTACGGACTCGAAAAGCACAAGTCGGTACTGTAGTGTGTCTAGTAGTGCTTCTGGGTACCTTATTTGGAGGCGAGTTCTACGATTTGGCGTACGTGATATCCTGTTTCAACACCATTCGTCCAATTCCACCGGGGGATCAATCATCCACCACCACCACCACTTCCACCACTACGACTCGCCCTCCTACGACGCTGCGATCACCCCAGTCCACCCAATCCACGACGTCGTCTAGCCCTCACCACCAGCCTGTCGTATCAACCCGGACACTACGGACCCTATCACCACACACATTCAGCCCTACGACGCCGTCTAATCGTACTACTACTACTCCACCTCTTTTCACCCGCCAGCCGCCCGTCGTATCTACCCTGAGACTACGGACCCCATCACCCAGTACACCTACCCACACGTTAACACTTAGAGCGGGATCCGGTGAATCACGCTTACTACGGCAACGGTACCCGTTCGACTACGAGCCCCGGTGGGATCGACCTTCCGTCTGAACCACAACTCACCCCATAAAACGACGCTATGGATCCTCGGTGGCAGCATCCTTTCACGTGTCTCATCGCTGGACCGACAGGGTCGGGAAAAACACACTTCGTTCAACGCCTCATCCAACACGGGTCAGCCCTCATTTCACCGCCCGTAGCTCGCATCCTGTGGTGTTATGGAGCTTGGCAGCCGGCCTACGAGGAACTGGCACGTCTCCCGGGACTCACCTTAGTGGAAGGATTACCTCCTGAGGATACACCAGAAGACACGTTGGTCGTGGTGGACGATCTCATGACGGAAACGGACAGTCGAATCACCCGTCTCTTTACCAAAGGAAGCCATCATCGTCGGTTGAGCATCATCTACATCGTGCAGAATCTCTTCAGTAAGAACAAAGAGCACAGGAACATTAGTTTGAATGCTCAGTATGTGGTGTTATTCAAAAACCCCAGAGACGCCTCCCAAATTATGCACCTGGCCAAACAGATGTACCCTAAAAACACGACCTTTGTACGAGAAGCCTTTGAAGATGCTACCCAAGGAGCTCACGGCTATCTACTCATCGACTTGAAACAAGACACCCTCTCTACCCTTCGATTGCGCACCCACATTTTTCCCGGCGAGATGCAGACGGTGTACACACCCAAATAAAAGAAGACACAACCCACTAGCAGTCACTTCCTCATCATGTCTGCACGGATACGCAAGCACGCGCCGGCCCTCCGCGTATGACGCAGCGCGCCACCGGAGGTGGACCGGGCCCTGGTGCGCGGCGCGGAGCCCGATTTGGTATGGTGTTTGTGTGAAGTGGCGCATAATGTGTTAAAAGGCAATGTTCCGCTCAGTCCTCTGCAGAAAGGGAAATTGCAACGGCACAAGGCGGGTCTCCGAACGCTGGTGAAGAAGACGGGCAGTGTCAAGAAAAAGAAACAGGTGTTACAGCGAGGTGGATTTCTCGGCGCACTCCTCGCACCCTTAGCCGCTACCGTACTGGGACCGTTACTAGGCTCCACCTTGGGACGCTAACGTCATGGAACATACGAAAACAATGATGCTGGTGGAACCTCGACTGTTACAGAGTTTGCAATCACCCTATCCCGTGCCTGCCACAGTGCAACAACTCCAGTCTCTGGATGAAGAGATGAATAGTATACTCCAACGTCGACTACCCGATCACGAGAAAATTCAACTCTACCATCATACGCTGAACCGGTACAAGACGTTTATGGATCAATATAGAGGGAGTACACCACTCCCACTACCTGCAACGCCACACTCACACCGCCGCCACCCTCACCTCAGCTGGAAGAGGAAGTGTTGGCCAGTGTGCCTAAAGCCTTCAAGACCAAGGCTCGTTTATTGTTGGACCGGGTGAAACAGAATTCTGATATGGGTTGGAACGATGAAGGAAAACTGCTGATTCGAAACCAAGTGGTGCCGGGGTCTCATATGACCGATTTGATCAACGATATGGTGCGTTCTCGCAAACACTCTAATTCACCGGGCTGGGAAGCCTTTGCTCAGGGGTTAAAAGACACGCATACCCCTCAAGAATTGGTAGGGAATCCTAATCGACCCGACACCAACCATCACCACCACCACCCTCTTCTTGGACCCCCATGTCACCGCCCAAAACACCACAACGACGACGGGGACGTACTGTTCACAGATCTAAGTCACCGCGACGATCACAACGCCGAGGTAAGGCGCCCAAGGCCTGGGAGCCCTACTAGGGAGCCCTACTAGGGGAACCCCTATAAAAACCCGGTGCAGAAGCCAGAAAAGCTCAGTCGTCATGTTCTACCTGACGTTGCCAAGTAATAGTTCACTCGATGTGTTTCCTGACAACACCTTGGCCAAGTATGTGACTCAATTACTCAATTACTGGTGGATATTCAGTACCCTTACTCATGGTACAACGTACGAGACCAATAAGTATGATACGACGTCACCTACGAAGGCAAAGTAACCAAGCTGACTCTCCCCGAAGGCCAATACGATACGCCCCAGAAGTTCATAGAGGGTCTGCTCTCCTTGTTGGAGTACAAGTCTCTACGGAAGGTGACGAATAGTTCAAAACCCATGAAAGCCTATCCCTTCAAGAAAAACGTGATCTTGGCTGTCAACGCACACAACGAAGTCCTGCATCCTGCTGAGCCCTAACGTGGGTGTGAAACTCAGTCCTACACTACAGCAAATGTTAGGTCTGCCTTACAGCGTCTACACGGGACCCACCACTGACAACGGTGACGTTGTGATGGATATGAAAGTAGGTATGTACGGACTCTACGTCTACTCGGACGCAGTGGACAGCCATATTGTGGGTGATGTGAACACACCTCTGTTACGGGTGATCCCCATTAGCAAGACGTATGGCAATCAAGTCAACCAGAGTTTCAACCATATACTCTACCTCCCCGTGCGATATCAACACGATCACGGTGGATATAAGAGATGACACGGGACACCCGGTCGCATTCGAACGAGGGAAAGTGGTGCTGACACTTCATTTCCGACAAGCCCGTTCTCCTCACTTCGTATAATGTACGTGCCTTACCAGTGCCATACACCGAGCTATGCCGACTACTACAAGAAACAAACGGGAGGGGGCTTGCCCATCTTTAGCGGTGCACGCATGCAACGAGGTCACGGATTGGGGAACATACTGGGCAGCATTGTGAAAACGTTTTTACCCTTGGTGACACGGGGTGTCAAAGCGGTGGGGAAACAAGCGGTACGCAGTGGATTGCACGTGGCCGGTGATGTCTTGGGAGGCACAGCACCCCGACAAGCCTTCAAACGACGGGCTAAAGAAGCAGGCAGCGTCTTGATCGCCAAAGCCCTTAAAAGACAACCACGGACACAGCGAAGAGTCATTCGACGTCCAACACACCGACGACTCACCCCGGAATAAGACGAAGAAGAAGAAGAGTAGTAGGAGAGACATCTTCGCATAATGGCATTCATTCACTCCGAGTCGTGCCCGTCTACCAACAGTGAATTGGATTTGTGGACTATTCCACCCACCCAGACCAGTGTAGCCGAAGGACGTTGGGTAGAACATCGACCCCTGGCTAGCCTGACGGGGACGGGACCTGTGGAATTTACCATTGAAAACAAAGATACGGCCTACCTGGATTTAGCCCACACCTACTTGTACGTGAAAGCCAAAATAGTGGACGCAGCCGGGGCCGACCTAGCGGACGATGCAGTAGTAGGCCCAGTGAATCTTTGGCTGCACTCCTTGTTCCAACAGGTGGATATGAGTATGAGCGATAGACTCATCAGTACGTCGACCAATACGTACCCGTACCGAGCCTACATGGAGACGCTGTTGTCTTACGGTGCAGATGCCAAAAAATCACACTTGCAAGCCGCGCTGTACTACAAGGATACACCCGGATCCATGAATAGCATGCTCGCTGCCAATAATGGATTCACAGCGCGCAAAAACCTAGCAGCCGATAGCAAGTCCATCGATATGATGGGACGACTGCACGCCGATCTGTTCCTGCAAGACCGCTACATGATGAATGGTGTATCCATCAAGATCAAGTTGATGCGTTCCACACCCGCGTTCGCCTTGATGGCCGCTGGAGAGGACCCCAATTACAAGATCGTCCTAGAAGATGCAGCCCTGTTTGTGCGTACGGTGGATTTGCAACAGGGGGTGTTGGTGAGTCACATGGAAGCCTTATCGAAAAAACCAGCCCTGTACCCCATCCGACGCGTACAGACCAAGGTGTTCTCTGTGCCAGCAGGTACGATGATGGCCAATCGTGAAAATTTATTTCTAGGGGATCTCCCTAAACGTGTTACCATAGCGTGTGTGACCAACACCGCTTTCAATGGAGCGTGGGATGAGAATCCGTTCGCCTTTCAACATTTCAACCTGAACTTTTTGGCACTGCACGTGGCTGGCCATCAAATTCCAGCCCGGCCATTACAATCCGATTTTGGTAACCAAAACTATGTGCAGAGCTACCTGAACCTGTTTACAGCCACAGGACAAAACAACCAGGACGAAGGAAATACCATCACTCGACGAGACTTTCACCGTGGGTACACGTTGTTCGCCTTCGACCTCACCCCCACCTTGGAACACGATCATCAACTGGCCTTGCTGAAGAAAGGAAACCTACGGTTGGAACTGCGTTTTGCCGTCGGTCTAGCCCAGACCATTAACGTGATTTGCTACGCCGAGTTTGATAACGTCATCAACGTGGATCAGCAAAGAAACGTGCTGTGTGACTACGCCAACTAAAGTCATGGACACAGAGCAGCTGATAGCCATACTCCAACGAGATCCTAAGGTACCCTTTCGAGGTGTGTTTCCACGCAATGTGTTTCCCACCCACTCCACTACCCCAGCAGCCTACATCCTGAATACAGACCCGGGGTCTCGACCCGGTGAACATTGGGTAGCTGTGTACGTGGACACCCTAGGCCAAGGCGAATACTTTGATTCCTACGGACTTGCACCCCTGCATCCCGATTTGGTGAAATTCATGGACGTATCTACTACAGTGTGGCGTTGGAATACTCAAAGATTACAAGGACCCTTGAGTAGTGTGTGCGGACAGTACTGTGTGTTTTATCTCACTCACCGGAGTAGAGGACATTCTATGCCAACTATCGTACACATGTTTGATGATTATTGTCAAGCCGAAGACCGTGATGTCCTCGTCTATGACTGGACGGCCTCTCGTTTTAATGTGCATGCTCCATTTCTCTGGTTAACTTAAATTCAATGCACTGCGCGCAGTACTATTGTTTTTTGATTGTTATGACGTTGTTGTTCTGACGTTCATTGATGTTCAATAAAATTCATGAAAAAACACAAAAAAATGATGGTTTTTGACTTATTTTTTTTTTATTTAAGTCAACAAGAATGGTTAGAATATGTACAAATAGAATACAGGTGGTATGTACAAATAGAATAGTAGTGGTATGTATAAGGTACAAAAAAAAATCTGTAGGATTCGAACCTACGCCAGCTCTTCGCCGACCAGCACTTAATACCGGCGCCTTAGATCACTCGGCCATCCTGACTTTTACAGTTTTTAATAGAATAGTATGTATAAGGTACAAAAAATATTCTGTCAGGAGTAGGATTCGAATCTACGTCAGCTCTTCGCCGACCAGCACTTAATACCGGCGCCCGGCGGCCATCCTGACTTTTTACAGTTTTTAACTCGTGTATCAACAGTCATAGTGTGTGTTCGACATTTTTTTTTCACAAGTCCAAGTAAGTAGTGCTCACACCATCGACCAGTACTTTCCGTTTCGGGTAAAAGAAAGTAAAGGCGTCTCGTTGCTGGATGTACGTCCGCATTTGGTGGTCCACCATCCGAAATCCTCGGTTTGTGCCACTCGCACTGGCCTGGCTTTGCAGCACGTTCAAGTACAAGGCTTTGTCGATGTTGGGATCGCACCGGTTCAACCCTTTGCAGCTAAACTTATTTTCGTCTTCCCCGTAACAGTAATACGTCTTGGCGGAGAGAGCAATCATAGCATCCCCACGCCACTCCAGCTTGAAGAGGCCCGGCGTACGCTTATCGTACTGGTAATGGTGACGTCGAGGTAATCACTGGTCCCGTTCCGCTTCATACTGGGCCCGTAACTCCGGTTTCACCAGGGACTCCCAATTCGCATTAGAGACGGCCATGTAGGCCGAGTCCGTATCCATCTCCATCAGTTGCCAGTCTGATGGATTAAAATACACACCCATGAAATCATAGAGAAACTGCAGCATTCTGAGCTTGGCCACCTGGTATACCATACATCCAATCTGCAGGGGTAGGTTGTAACGGGTAGTTTTCTTGACTGAACTGATTTCATACGTGTCGTCATCGATGACCTGCACGGAGCGAAGCAGAGGAGAATTCACTTTTTGTGGGCTTGGGCAGTAGTACAAATGTTCACGTTCACGTGCTTATCCTGGTTCGTGACCGTTTTTCCATAATATCCATTGCCCGTCAACTTCCACGATTCACCGATGATGGCCTTACTCGGGTCTTGGTCACCTTGACGACGGGCCGACGTCACGATGTCGGCATTCTCCGCAAAACAGGCGTGGGGTACGTACTGTATCACTTGGTATATTTTGGTAATTTCCAAACCGTGGCTCATGTACCATTGCAGTAGCGGAGTGCCCAGCAAGATTTTCTCGGCCCACATACTACCAATCAACATACGTCGAGGTCGAGGCAAACACTCGTGTTGCTTCGCATAGGCCCCCATGGTGTCTCCAATATCATCCCGACCCACCAGCGTGTTCTTAAAGATGGGCGGGCACTGGGCGAAGAGAGGCTTGAGAGTGTGGGGAACATGCAAATCACATTCGACAAAGCCGTAGAGGTCCCCCGAACGAATGGCGTCGAACATCTGTGGCAAACTCAGGAGTGGCCGACGACTCAACGGATACTCGCGCTCTTGTAGAAAACGCCGTAAATGGGGCAGGGCCTGGCACATGGTATGAAATTCACACTCCCACATTTCAATGAGATGGTATCCTCTCTCTTTCACATAATCGCCGTTCTCCACCACTTCTTCTCGTAATTCTGCCGGTGTTTTTCCACGGCGTTCGTTGAAACGACCAGCGCTGAAATGGCATTCGAGGCCGTGCCAATAGCAACCGTAAAATTGAAATACGGTCGGTGTGCTACCCACCACGGCAAACCCATCGACGGGAAGTCGACGATCTCCTATGCGCTTCTCTGTGGCGTTGGTCTGGTGTCGTATAGTAACGCCCCGTCGATAGGCTTCCCAATCCAACCACTGA
>JAVTVY010005735.1:0-40763 GCA_036873755.1 Hanleya hanleyi
AGAGTCCCATTATAACTGACGTTCTCCACACAGGCTAGGATTAAACGCTTGGGCAAATCCCCCAGGAACAGGTTTTCTTGATTGACAATCATATTGCCTTTAGGAACAGAAAAGACCTTTGTCTGTACTCGTCGAATCAGATACTGGGCTGGTTTTTTCTCCAAGGCTCTGATGTGCCCCAACTGTACACCTGGGCTCGGGTTCACTTTGCGTACAAACAGACATGCCTCTTGGATGACAATGTTATACTCGAGGTCCTCACTCGGGGCCATCAAGGCAAACGCAGGCGTTGCGCGCACTAGTCGTATTTTGACAGGTACTCCATTCAAGAGGTATCGGTCCTGCATGAATAAGTCCGCATGCAGACGTCCCATCATATCGACCGATTGACTCTCTGCTGTGGCATCCACTCTCTCCGTGTAGCCGTCATTATCAGGACTCGCTTCCATCTTGCCTGGGGTATCTCGGTAGAACAACGGGGCTGTCAAATACGACTTTTAGCGTCACGCCCGTAGGATAACAGTGTTTCGATGTAGGCTCGGTACGGGTACGTGTTCGTCGAGGCGCTCACCAGTTTATCACTGACGGATATATCCACTTGCTGGAATATCGAATGAAGCCAGAGATTCACTAGACCCACGGGTGCATCTGCTTTGAGGGCTGACCCATCTTTATTGGTGATTTAGCTTTCACATATAGGTACGTATGGGCTAAATCCAGGTAGGTCGTATCTGCGTTGGTGATGGTGAATTCAATGGGGCCTGTGGCTGTAATGCTGGAAAGGGGCAGATGTTCCACCCATTGACCCTCTTCGGCACTGATCTGAGTAGGTGGGACGGTCCATAAATCAAATTCACTGTTGGTAGAAGGACACGACTCGGCATGGATGAAAGCCATCTTTAAGAAGGGTGAGTGAGTGAATAGGGTTTAACGTCGCTTTCAACATTTTTTCAGCTATATCACGACGGCGAAAGGAAGGGAGGGGAGGGGGAGGGGCAGGGGTACCTACTTGTAACAGAGCAGATCTAATGCTGCCATTTTATAGTGCTGTCCCACTGAAATATCATGCCGTAGGCAGACATGACATCCCACTCAGTCACATTATACTGACACCGAGCGAACCAGTCCTTGTTCTATCCTCTTAATGCTGAGCGTAAGCGAGGAGCAACAAGTTCCATTTTTCAAGTCTTAGGTATGACCCGGCCTGGGATCGAACCCAGTACCTACCGCTTACGAGGCCGACGCTCTAACCATTAGACCACCGCAGTGCGGTCCCATCTTTAAGAAAAGATATCCCGGGTCTTCGATGTGCGTCGTCCCTGGGTCGGTCGTCGACTGGTGCGTGGTCTCGGTGGTGCAGGTCTTTTATTCCCTACGGTGCGTTGTGCTTTGGCGACCAAGACGCCTCCTGCTTCTTTGGCTCGACGTTTCAGTGCTTCTTTGGATGCCGCACCGCCCAAGACATCACCCGCGACTTGCAGTCCACTGCGCACCGCTTGTTTGCCGATCGCTTTGACCCCACGCGTCACCAAGGGCAGGAATGTTGTTTTGACGATGCTCCCGAGTATGTTCCCCAGCCCATGTCCTCGTTGCATGCGTGTACCTGCAAAGACAGGAAACCTACCCCCGGCCTGTTTGGTGTAATGATCGACGTAACTGGCTGTATGGCATTGATAAGGCACCTTCATTATGCAAAGTGAACCGCTCGGACTTGACGGAAATGAAGTGTCAGCACCACTTTCCCACGCTCGAATGCAATCGGTTGACCGGTGTCGTCTCTTATATCGATGACGATGGAGCTAATATAGGTCTGACTGACCGGTAGATACACGATATGCCTGAAACTGTGGGTGACTTGAGCTCCATACTTGCCTTTCACCGGGCAGACGCGCAGTAGAGGTACGTTACTGTCGCCGACAATGTGTACATCGACCACGTCCGAGTAGATGTACAGGCCATACATACCACCACGCATGTCCATCGGGATGTGGGCTCTCTCGCCGGTGGGGCCAGCGTACCCCCGTAGATCGAGACCCAGCATTTGCTGTAGGGTAGAACTGAGTTCGACACTCACGTTGGGGCTGAGCGTGAGACAGGCCTTGTCGTTGTGTGCGTTGTAATCGAAGTCCACATGATTTTTGAAGGGGAAAGATTTTATGGGTTTTGAAGTATTCGTGACGTCTCGTAGAGACTTATAATGCATCAGACTTCTCAGTCCACCCATGAACTCCTTGGGGGTATCGTATTGACCTTCGGGTAGTTTGAGTCGAGTTTCTTGTCCTTCGTAGGTCACCTCGTACCATACTTCATTGGCTCGCACGTTGTACTACGAGTAAGGGTATTGGATATCCACGAGTCCACATTCCCAGCGTCCAGCTAAATGCAACGGTTGCGGTAACTGGGTCACGTACTTGGTCAAGGTGTTGTCAGGAAACACATCAGCCGAGCTGTTACTGGGTAGGGTGAGGTAAAACATGACGACTGAGCTTTACTGCTGCTGCTGTTGGTTTTAATACTTCTCCCAGCCCTTGGGCGCTAATCGTCGTGATGGTCGCGGTGACTTAGATCTTGGTGGTTGCAGGGGGTGGCGTGGTAAAAGGGGTGAAAAAGTAGGAGCCCGCCGTGGTGGTGTTTTGGGGGGTGACTCCGGTTCCCACTCGTGGTGTGTTGAGAGTCGTCGTGCACGACTGGGCGATTACATAAAGGCCCAGCGCTGGGGGTTTTCCACCAATTCCTGTGGTACATGCATGTCTTTCAAGCCTTGAGCGAAGACCTCCCATCCTCGAGGATTCGTGTGCGACCTGCGTTGACGCATCAGGTCATTCTCTAAATCCGTCATGTGGGTACCGGGGACCACCTGATTCTGTACCAGTAGTTCGCCTTTATCATTCCAAGTCATGTTAGGATTCTGTTTCATCCGTTGTAATACCAGGCCAGCTTGTTTCTTGAACGATGCAGGTACACTCTTCAGGACTTCGTCTGCGGCCCACTGTGGAGCTGTGGGTGGTACCCCTGGTAATGAAGGCTATTGGAGCGGTGCTGAGGTCGGTGGTGTGTCGCGTGGTGGTGGTGGTGGTGCTGGGGTAGAGAGGGTTTTGTATTGGTCCATGAACGTGATGTACCGCTGCAGCGTCTCATTGTACTGTTGTACTTTCTCACTGTCGTTTAACCCCGGTCGTTGTAAGATCTGACGCATCTCTTCATCGAGGGTGTTTATCGTCTTCACCGTAGAAGGTACGGGGTACGGTGATTGGAGGTTTTGAAGGAGCCGAAGTTCGACGAGGACCATTTTTTTCGTGTGGTTCATTGTCGGCCGAAGAGTCCACCCAATACTGGACCCAACACGGAAGCGGCCAACGGTGCTAGGATGGCCCCGAGAAATCCGCCTTTCTGTAACACCTTTTTCTTTTGTATTTGAGAAACTCGCTTCTGGACTAGGGTTCGCAGACCTGTCTTATGCTTGGCCAACTTCGCTTTCTGAGCCGGAGTCAGTGGTACGTTGCCTTTTAAGATATTGAGTCCAATCTCACACAGACAGCACACGAGAGCGGGTCTGCACCGCGTAAAATGGTTCGAACCATCTCGGGTGGGGCCGTCTTCAATACACGGAGCGTCGGGGCGTGCTTCCGTACTCGCGCAGACATCATGTACAACTAATGCTAGAACCCACAACCCTGCCCTTTTTATCTATCTCAGAGAACAGAGACAAAAATCAACCATGATGTGGTATTCATTCTTTTATTACCCCCATCATCAAAACACACACACCCCAGCTGGGGGAGCCACTGTGGGTGTGTTTACATTATATTTGCATGTACACGTGGTGAGTCTCTCCGGGAAAGATGCCGGTGCGTAGTCGAAAGTGATCGGGGGTGGCTTGCTTCAGGTCGAAGAGCATATACCCGTGCTGAGGGGTTATCGCATCTTTAAAGATGTCTTTGAAGATGTCTTGAAGATGTCTTTGAACGTCGCTGTGAGATTCGCCCCCGTTTTCGTCCGGATGGGTACCACCCACGCATACTTCGATAGGATATCGATGCACGTCAAGATATACCGATTCCCATCGTTGTGTTTGGCAAAGGCGCTCATATCGACCAAATCCGCTTGCCACTGGGCATCTATTCTTCCCACGATGACCCGGTTCCGTAGAAAATGGCGACGGACAGCTCGATGTAAGGTATAGGTGTCTTGTTTTCTTAACCAAGCTCTGACTTGGGCACGTTGTATCCCCTGGGGGTTGGCCGCTCGATAGAGAGCCGACAATGCACTATACGCAGCCGGACTGTCGGGACTGTAGTATAAGTTATCCAACACCTTCTCCCAGCGCTTCATGGTGTCAAAATGATGATGGACCCGGAGAGTATCGCTTATTTATAACGAGGTCGAAGTTTCTACCACCGTTGTGTTGGTTGACTGAGTCTTGCCGGATAGTCTATAGCCTCGTCGTCTGGTTCATTACTAGACAGTTGTTCATTGGGTTCAGCCAGCGCGTCCTCAATAGCACGAGCCCACCCCAACTGGTCTGATGACCGCTCGTCCGGTGTAAACAGCTGGTCCACAATAGGCACCACTTTCTCCAAGGCTGTCCACAGGTCAGGGTCTAGGGTGAAGCTTTGCGTAGGATCGTGGTAACGCCCCACACGGGCAAAGAAGGGTCCACGGTGTACGTAGTTGGCGTTCTCGAGGTGGATGAGGTTTCCGTCGAGCTCACCGCTCAACACCCGTTTAAATTTGGTCCAGCCATCACGGTGTAGGGTAACCGTAGTGGATGTGGACTCCGAACCCCACCCACAGACATCCCGATCTTCCACGATGGTGACTTTATCTTCATAGACGTGTAACCCCACCTGGGGTGTAAGGGGCAGGATGGCTCGTAGGACTGGTGACATGGTTGACCCAATGACGAAGGATGAATGACGCACACGCAGACTGTCTCTCGTATTTATGGACAGGTCTCTCGGTGACATGGTTGACCCAATGACGAAGGGTGAATGACGCACACGGTGACTGTCTCTCGTATTTATGGTGAGGTCCCACTGTCAATGCCGCAGCGCCAGGGTCAATAGGGCACAGACCATTACTAGGCCAACCAGCCGTCGCTGGTTCCGGCGTGAGCGCTCGTGGTGCATAGCCCGGGCATCAAGGATGGCTGTCATAGTCCAGTAGTGGTGAGTGATGGCACACCTCTCCATCGAGTGCACTCTGTCGAGGACCGCTTCTGTGAACTCTTTCAGGATCTGGCGTCGCCCCTCGTTGTCGTAGCCATCTGCAAACATGGACCGAACCACTGCTTGGTAACCCGTGAATGAATTAACCACGGTGGCATGCTGTAAAATGCGAGTCGCATAGGGCTCGGTCTCCGTCATGGCTCTGCAACCGTAGAAATGGAGGTGTAGGATCCAGAGAGACGTGTTTTATAGACCATGTCACACATGCGCGCCTAGACGTCGGGTGTAGTCCGTGATACGTATTATTCTGATGGGTTAGTCCAAAAAAGAGAGCAACAACAACACAGATTACAGATCAATTCTTTTATTATGCGTGAATCGGGCGTAACCTGTGAACATCATAGGAATGCATGTAATAACCTGTCTGTGGGGTTTTTCCATAATGTCGTTCACCTTCGTGTCTTTTCGGTAAAGTCCGTGTCTTTTCGGCAAAGTCCGTGTCTTTTCGGTAAAGTCCGTGTCTTTTCGGTAAAGTCCGTGTCTTATCGGTAAAGTCCGTGTCTTTTCGGTAACGTCCGTCATCCGGGTATATATGAGGGTACATATACTGTATGTGACGTGTTGTATGTGTTTTTCTCGGCGACGTCCGTGTCTATCATCCGGGCACATCACGTCTGCGCCTGCATTGGGGTATGTATGAGGGTCTTCATGCGCGCGCGCGCTGCGGATTCACCCACGCACTTCCGGATAACCCGTGCGCGCTGCGGCATCAGACCACCCCGCGCGCGCGCGCTGCGGCCGGGGCGGGCCTGGGCGGGCCGGAGCGGCCCGGGCCGGGCCGGGCCGGGCCGGGAATAACCCCGGAGGTTGAACATCCGGACGTCTAAGGGGAACATTGGAACTCTTCTGGGTTTGGAGGTGAAACCCGGAAGTGACGTCACAACCCACGTGACCTGCGCAGCAGAATGGAAACGACACCCTAGTCTAGCCCCCTCACATAGGCTTCACATGGATACGTCACTCGATCCCATCGGCCCACTAGTGGCCCACCTAGACCCCAAAACGTCTATTTCCATACACTTTGTCCACTGCGCATGCGCAGAGTGACGATATTTCAACCCCGCACTCACCCCATCAGATGCCCCCTCACATAGGCTTCACATTGATACCTCACTCGATCCAATCGGCCCACTAGTGGCTCCCCTAGATCCCAAAACGTCTATTTCCATAAACTTTGTCTATTGCGCATGCGCAGAATGACGATATTCCTACCCCACATCCATCCCATCGGTTGCCCCCTCACATAGGCTTCACATTGATACCTCACTCGACCCCATCGGACCATTAGTGGCCCACCTAGATCCCAAAACGTCCACCCCGTATGGACCTATACACCCATAGCCATGCAGTATAGGCCTATGGGCCTACCCAGGCCTCGGTGACTTTTTCCAAAAACTTCACCGTTTCGCTCCGGGACCCTTCCCATCGTGTTCTAAATGACGAGACGTGAAAAATAAATCCATGCAACCCATATCACAATGAACGTGTGTGAATTTCCCAGGTTGGACCTATACCCCCCATATAGCCAGTATGGGACTATATGGGCTATATGGTACTTTTCCAAAAATTTCACCGTTGCGCTCCGGGACCCTTCCCATCGTGTTCTAAATGACGAAACGTGAAAAACAAGACCAAACAACCCATATCACAATAACGTGTGTGAATTTCCCAGGTTGGACCTATACCCCCCCATATAGCCAGTATGGGACTATATGGGCTGTATTGTACTTTTCAAAAAATTTCACCGTTTCGCTCCAGGACCCTTCCCATCGTGTTCTAAATGACGAGACGTGAAAAACAAGACCAAACAACCCATATCACAATGAACGTGTGTGAATTTCCCAGGTTGAACCTATATCCCCATAGCCAGTATGGAGCTATATGGGCTATATGGTACTTTTCCAAAAATTTCACCGTTGCGCTCCGAGACCCTTCCCATCGTGTTCTAAATGACTAGACGTGAAAAACAAATCCAAGCAACCCATATCACAATGAACGTGTGTGAATTTCCCAGGTTGGACCTATACCCCCATATAGCCAGCCTATAGGCCTATATACAGACCTCAGTGACTTTTTCCAAAAATTTCACCGTTTCGCTCCGGGACCCTTCGCATTGTCATTTTCTTGGCGAGACGAGAAAAAACGCGACCCCACAAGCCATAGTAAAGCCCACGAAAAAAATTGACCATCCCCATACCCCATACAGGCATTTTCCCTTATATTGTATAATAGACCCCGATTGTAGGGGTAAAGTCCGTATTCCGCTTTTTATAGTTTCGGGAAAAAATCCTAATTTTACATGCACCCACCCCATTGACTTGATAGGCAGGTCCCAATAAGCCCGCGGACCGATATTAGCCCTTTTGGCTAGGGTTGATAGGTGTTTTTCCCTATTTTAGGAGTAAAGTCCGTGTTCCGCTTTTTATAGTTTCGGGAAAAAATCCTAATTTTACATGCACCCACCCATGACTGGATGCCCCTTCACGAATGCTTCACTTTGATACCTCACTCGACCCAATCGGGCTCGGACCACTATTAAAATTACATTGACGGCCATGTTAATGAAACTGCACCTGGCTGATTTATTAATTATTTTTGGACTTTCATCTCCTGGCAGTTTGTAGTTCCATTCAAGTCCTGCATCGCCATCTACTTCTTGGCGGGGGTCGCCCATCAAATTTTCGAGCCAGAGCGTCCTGTTGGCAAGCTCCATACTTCCGGCGAATAACTTACCTGCAAAAAGCAGAGTCTACGCACCTGCATATAGTGCCTCAGACTGGCATGAATTATGCAGTGAATTCAAAATAAAAGTCACAACTCAAAAGGGCACTTGTCATGCTTAATGTTGGCCATGCAAGCCCTTGCCTCATTATCAAAAGGAAGCTGGGGAAAAAATCAGCACAAAAACTTGTCCTCTATGGCAGAGGTTATTTAGAGGGGTTAACGGCTAGGGACTTTTTTTAGTGGTCCGAGCCCAATCGGACCATGCAGCGTATTTGAAGTCTGGGGACTACTTTTTCTCCGCGCAAGCTTTTTACCGCGACCGCATCACCGCCAGACCGCATCATCGCGGAAGAATACATGCCCAGGGGCCGTACTGATGACGTCATCAGTTTATGTGTACTTTCCGGGTGTTGAAAAGGTCCCACCAAGAGCTCTGCCACATACCCCACCCGTAGAGAGCCTCACAAAGTCCCCCCTTAAATTTTACCCGGGGGAACAAATAAGTAGGTCAACTTAACTTTAAATACGCTTTCTATACTACTAGCGTAACAGTCCCAATAAACTCTCATGGCAATTCAAGCAGCTATATGAAACGCGAAACCCGAAAACGCGAAAATGCGAAAACCCGATGCGAAAACATTTGAAATACTGCTTGAAATACAGACATTGCATCTCCATAACATCGTTTTTATTGCAAATTATAGTACCATTATCAGATTTCAGTCTAGTTATATACATTTCACTGAAGACCTCGCTTTTTCTAAGTTGAAGGAATATGTCTCCTGAACGCTCACTTTCTTTGTAAATCTTCCATGTTTTCATTGTTCCTTAGATTTTTCCTCTGCTGTATTTTACTGCATATTCCTTATTATTCATTTTACCAAGATCTCAATTAATGCTTCAATTCTATTTTTTCAATGTATCTAAATATACCTTATCTTGCAGTAAATGAATTTCCAATATGAGTGCCCATTCTCAACATTTGCATATTCGTGGTGCTCACGTTTATATATAGCGTCCCCTGCATCAGTTTCCATATATATGACCTCATATAGGCAACAACGCAGAACAGCTAAAACATGACAACGCGAAAACGACAAAACGCGAAAATGCGAAATCGCGAAAATGCTAAAAAGGCGAAAATGCGAAAACCCGACACGTTTTTGCGTCGGGTTTTCGTGTTTTCGCGTTTTTTGCGTTTCGGGTTCTAGCGTTACTATTATAGATGCGAAAATGCGAAAACGCGAAATGGCCGCATCCGGCTTCCATATTTCGGGCCTTCGGAATCAGTGCAGATTGGTATCTGTTGCACCGGGTCGAGAGACGAAGTGAAAGGAACTGGATCAGAGATCCGCCACTGACCAGTGGAACGCTCGAAGCGTGTACCGGTGGCCATCAGTGGCGAAAGTGGAGCGCATTGAACGTACTTCAGGCACAATTTTCATGTTTGGCTTTAACGTTATGTATGACGTCACATATGACATCTGAGGTCATGTAGACAGGGTAGATTCATTACAGGTCACTTGAATATGGCAGGTCTATAAAACTGTATTTCTCATGCACCATATTATCGAAAGGCGTCGAATTTGCAGCATTTATCTTATAACCGGGATCCACTGCGAGATAAGGGGCCTATAATTTGCTCCCGTTTGCACCTCGAGTTGATCAATTTCTGAACCTGTAGTATTCAGGAGCATAGGGTATGTGGGTTAGCCCAGGGTTGACCGGTCGAAGATTCTTGTGAGCAAACGGTAGATACGTCGATTTATCAGCGAGCGTCGAGGATACTAATTTTTGGGGAAATATAGTGATGGTAGGGGAAAATGTGATCATCTGTTTATAATTCTAAGAATCAAAATAGTAGATGTTAAATACCAGAATAAAGGCCATGGTTCCACTAGAGGATGAAAAAAACGTCACCATTACTTCATAATTAATTCTATTTAACGTCATACCTTATCATGTTGGGGTCATGAAACAGAATCCTTGTCGCAAAGGATCATGGGTATATTCAAAATACCACTCGAGAAGGGTCCTGAGAAATTAGTGTTTTCGACCAAAATTTCCCATTTCTTTGCCTTAAAGTGCATGAAACTAAATTATGTTTTATGAAATAATGTTTTTCTGTCGCAAGAAATATTGGTGGGAGAAATGGTTAGTAATATTGAAAATCGACCACAACTACCTTCCAAGAAAGCGATGACATTGGAACAGCCAATGTATAGTTTGCTTTCATTCTCTGGCTAAGCTTTCAAATTTTGCGTTTTAGGCTATATAGTCTTTCTTTTAGTGTAATCGCACACTTATTGAAACTTTATTGTCCGATATTTCATGTCCATAAACATGTGAAACATAAATGTCTCAAACTAACTGTGAGTATTATTGAACGTGAACGTGTGTGAATTTCCCAGGTTGGACCTATACCCCCATATAGCCAGCATATAGGCCTATATACAGACCGCAGTGACTTTTTCCAAAAATTTCACCGTTTCGCTCCGGGACCCTTCCCATTGTCATTTTCTTGGCGAGACGAGAAAAACGCGACCCCACAAGCCATAGTAAAGCCCACGAAAAAAAATTGACCATCCCCACCATACCCCATACAAGCCATTTTCCCTTATATTGTATAATACAGACCCCTATTGTAGGGGTAAAGTCCGTATTCCGCTTTTTATAGTTTCGGAAAAAAATCCTAATTTTACATGCACCCACCCCATTGACTTGATAGGCAGGCCCCAATAAGCCCGGGGACCGATATTAGCCCTTTTGGCTAGGGTTGATAGGTGTTTCCCCCTATTTTAGGGGTAAAGTCCGTGTTCCGCTTTTTATAATTTCGGGAAAAAATCCTAATTTTACATGCACCCACCCATGACTGGATGCCCCTTCACGAATGCTTCACTTTGATACCTCACTCGACCCAATCGGACCATGCAGCGTATTTGAAGTCTGGGGACTACTTTTTCTCCGCGCAAGCTTTTTACCGCGACCGCATCACCGCCAGACCGCATCACCGCGGAAGAATACATGCCCAGGGGCCGTACTGATGACGTCATCAGTTTATGTGTACTTTCCGGGTGTTGAAAAGGTCCCACCAAGAGCTCTGCCACATACCCCACCCGTGGAGAGCCTCACAAAGTCCCCCCTTAAATTTTACCCGGGGGAACAAATAAGTAGGTCAACTTAACTTTAAATACGCTTTCTATACTACTAGCGTAACAGTCCCAATAAACTCTCATGGCAATTCAAGCAGCTATATGAAACGCGAAACCCGAAAACGCGAAAATGCGAAAACCCGATGCGAAAACATTTGAAATACTGCTTGAAATACAGACAATTGCATCTCCATAACATCGTTTTTATTGCAAATTATAGTACCATTATCAGATTTCAGTCTAGTTATATACATTTCACTGAAGATCTCGCTTTTTCTAAGTTGAAGGAATATGTCTCCTGAACGCTCACTTTCTTTGTAAATCTTCCATGTTTTCATTGTTCCTTAGATTTTTCCTCTGCTGTATTTTACTGCATATTTCTTATTATTCATTTTACCAAGATCTCAATTAATGCTTCAATTCTATTTTTTCAATGTATCTAAATATACCTTATCTTGCAGTAAATGAATTTCCAATATGAGTGCCCATTCTCAACATTTGCATATTCGTGGTGCTCACGTTTATATATAGCGTCCCCTGCATCAGTTTCCATATATATGACCTCATATAGGCAACAACGCAGAACAGCTAAAACACGACAACGCGAAAACGAGAAAACGCGAGAACCCAAAAACGCGAAAATGCGAAATCGCGAAAATGCTAAAAAGGCGAAAATGCGAAAACCCGACACGTTTTTGCGTCGGGTTTTCGTGTTTTCGCGTTTTTTGCGTTTCGGGTTCTAGCGTTACTATTATAGATGCGAAAATGCGAAAACGCGAAATGGCCGCATCCGGCTTCCATATTTCGGGCCTTCGGAATCAGTGCAGATTGGTATCTGTTGCACCGGGTCGAGAGACGAAGTGAAAGGAACTGGATCAGAGATCCGCCACTGACCAGTGGAACGCTCGAAGCGTGTACCGGTGGCCATCAGTGGCGAAAGTGGAGCGCATTGAACGTACTTCAGGCACAATTTTCATGTTTGGCTTTAACGTTATGTATGACGTCACATATGACATCTGAGGTCATGTAGACAGGGTAGATTCATTAAAGGTCACTTGAATATGGCAGGTCTATAAAACTGTATTTCTCATGCACCATATTATCGAAAGGCGTCGAATTTGCAGCATTTATCTTATAACCGGGATCCACTGCGAGATAAGGGGCCTATAATTTGCTCCCGTTTGCACCTCGAGTTGATCAATTTCTGAACCTGTAGTATTCAGGAGCATAGGGTATGTGGGTTAGCCCAGGGTTGACCGGTCGAAGATTCTTGTGAGCAAACGGTAGATACGTCGATTTATCAGCGAGCGTCGAGGATACTAATTTTTGGGGAAATATAGTGATGGTAGGGGAAAATGTGATCATCTGTTTATAATTCTAAGAATCAAAATAGTA
Organism: Hanleya hanleyi; assembly: GCA_036873755.1. NCBI lineage: Eukaryota > Metazoa > Mollusca > Polyplacophora > Lepidopleurida > Hanleyidae > Hanleya > Hanleya hanleyi. The sequence goes on from JAVTVY010005735.1 coordinate 12,500, forward strand.
GATGTTAAATACCAGAATAAAGGCCATGGTTCCACTAGAGGATGAAAAAAACGTCACCATTACTTCATAATTAATTCTATTTAACGGCATACCTTATCATGTTGGGGTCATGAAACAGAATCCTTGTCGCAAAGGATCATGGGTATATTCAAAATACCACTCGAGAAGGGTCCTGAGAAATTAGTGTTTTCGACCAAAATTTTCCATTTCTTTGCCTTAAAGTGCATGAAACTAAATTACGTTTTATGAAATAATGTTTTTCTGTCGCAAGAAATATTGGTGGGAGAAATGGTTAGTAATATTGAAAATCGACCACAACTACCTTCCAAGAAAGCGATGACATTGGAACAGCCAATGTATAGTTTGCTTTCATTTTCTGGCTAAGCTTTCAAATTTTGCGTTTTAGGCTATATAGTCTTTCTTTTAGTGTAATCGCACACTTATTGAAACTTTATTGTCCGATATTTCATGTCCATAAACATGTGAAACATAAATGTCTCAAACTAACTGTGGGTATTATTGAATAACAATGTTTAGATCTGTACCTGGTCCAGTAGATTGCAAAACGTTCAGCATCAGTAGATTCATTGGAGTCAGACGTTAGATCACTAATGTAGGAGAGAGAGCGAGAGAGAGAGCGAGAGAGAGAGAGAGAGAGAATTAAGGTTTAACGTCGCGTTCAGCATTATTTCAGCTATGTAGCGACGATAAAAAAAATCTAAGTACTCAAGACAATAACTTAGTAATCCAACACATTAAAACATACACATATTAAAACTTATGCAACAAACCGATTTCTCTCAAATAACCCGACACAGTCCTCCCGACTAAAAAGATCTTCCAAAGTAGTCGCTCGATAAAAAGAATCTCTTACAATCTTAAAATCTATACAGTCGATAAGAATATGTTTCACTGTGAGATCTTCGTTTCATGGAATACACTTTGAGACTGGCTCTTTTTTTTTGGTAAATGTTCGTGAGTCAATCGTGTATGACCGATTCTAAGTAGTAGGGAGCCGGGATTTCGAGTATGGTTTTCCAGAGAAAACCTGTTTTGTGGAGGTCACGTGGAGGGGGCGCCACCAGGCCAAGAGACCAAAAACTACCTCCAACACAGAAGAGTTCCAATCTAGGGGGAGGTAACTCCGGGTCACTATAGTTCCGGCAAAGGGCCCCTGGGCATGTATTCATCCGCGGTGATGCGGTCGCGGGAAAAAGCTTCCGCGGAAAAAAAGTAGTCCCCAGACTTCAAATACGCTGCATGGTCCGATTGGATCGAGTGAGGTATCAAAGTGAAGCATTCGTGAAGGGGCATCCAGTCATGGGTGGGTGTATGTAAAATTAGGATTTTTTCCCGAAACTATAAAAAGCGGAACACGGACTTTACCCCTAAAATAGGGGGAAACACCTATCAACCCTAGCCAAAAGGGCTAATATCGATCCCCGGGCTTATTGGGACCTGCCTATCGAGTCAATGGAGTGGGTACATGTAAAATTAGGATTTTCCCCCGAACTATAAAAAGCGGAACACGGACTTTACCCCTGAAATAGGGGAAACCCCCTATCAACCCTAGCCAGAAGGGCTAATATCGGTCCCCGGGCTTATCGGGGCCTGCCTATCAAGTCAATGGGGTGGGTGCATGTAAAATTAGGATTTTCCCCCGAAACTATAAAAAGCGGAACACGGACTTTACCCCTAAAATAGGGGAAAACCCCTATCAACCCTAGCCAAAAGGGCTAATATCGGTCCCCGGGCTTATCGGGGCCTGCCTATCAAGTCAATGGGGTGGGTGCATGTAAAATTAGGATTTTTTCCCGAAACTATAAAAAGCGGAACACGGACTTTACCCCTAAAATAGGGGAAAACACCTATCAACTCTAGCCAAAAGGGCTAATATCGGTCCCCGGGCTTATCGGGGCCTGCCTATCAAGTCGATGGGGTGGGTGCATGTAAAATTATGATTTTTTCCCGAAACTATAAAAAGCGGAACACGGACTTTACCCCTAAAATAGGGGAAAACCCCTATCAACCCTAGCCAAAAGGGCTAATATCGGTCCCGGGCTTATCGGGGCCTGCCTATCAAGTCAATGGGGTGGGTGCATGTAAAATTAGGATTTTTTCCCGAAACTATAAAAAGCGGAATACGGACTTTACCCCTAAACTAGGGGAAAACCCCTATCAACCCTAGCCAAAAGGGCTAATATCGGTCCCCGGGCTTATCGGGGCCTGCCTATCAAGTCAATGGGGTGGGTGCATGTAAAATTAGGATTGTTTTCCGAAACTATAAAAAGCGGAACACGGACTTTACCCCTACAATAGGGGTCTGTATTATACAATATAAGGGGAAATGGCTGTATGGGGTATGGGGATGGTCAATTTTGTTCGTGGGCTTTACTATGGCTTGTGGGGTTTCGTTTTTGTCGTTTCGCCAAGAAAATGACAATGGGAAGGGTCCCGGAGCGAATCGGTGAAATTTTTGGGAAAAGTCACCGAGGTCTGTATATAGGCTCATGCTGGCTATATGGGGGGGGGAGAGGGGTGGTCAATTTTTTGTGGGTGTTACTATGGCTTGTGGGGTCTCGTTTTTCTTGTCTCACCAAGAAAAACACGATGGGAGGGGTCCCGGAGCGAATCGCTGAAATTTTTGGAAAAAGTCACCGAGGTCTGCATATAGTCCATACTGGCTATATGGGGGTATAGGTTCAACCTGGGAAATTCACACACGTTCATTGTGATATGGGTTGTGGGGTCTCGTTTTTCACGTCTCGTCATTTAGAACACAATGGGAGGGGTCCCGGAGCGAATCGGTGAAATTTTTGGGAAAAGTACCGGGTAGGCCTGTATATAGGCCTATAGGCTGGCTATACGGGGGTATAGGTTCAACCTGGGAAATTCACACACGTTCATTGTGATATGGGTTGCTTGGATTTGTTTTTCACGTCTCGTCATTTAGAACACGATGGGAAGGGTCTCGGAGCGCAACGGTGAAATATTTGGAAAAGTATCATATAGCCCATATAGTCCCATACTGGCTATATGGGGGTATAGGTTCAACCTGAGAAATTCACATACGCTCATTGTGATATGGGCTGTTTGGATTTGTTTTTCACGTCTCGTCATTTAGGACACGATGGGAAGGGTTCCGGAGCGAAACGGTGAAATTTTTGGAACAAGTTAACCGAGGCCTTGGTAGGCCCATAGGCCTATACTGCATGGCTATGGGGGTATAGGCCCATACGGGGTGGACGTTTTGGGGTCTAGGTGAGCCGCTATTGATCCTATGATGTCGTATGAGGTCTTATTTTGAAGCTCTTTTGAAGCTCTAATGGTTCGTCCGTTTTCAAAAGTCTGCGCATGCGCAGTCTGGCCGTTTTATAGAAAGCAGGCATGTTGGTGGGGTATGTCGGTGTGTGTTTGGGCTAGAGATGGACCGCTGTGGGTCCGAATGGGTCGTGGAAGGTGTCAAAGTGAAGCTTGTGTGGGTTAGAGTCAGAATGGCGTGTTTCTATGTGCAAGTCGCGTCAATCTGCGCATGCGCAGTTGGTTGTAGTAAGTAAAGTGGCCATTTTGGGGCAGTACAGGAAGGTATTTGGGGTCGAGATGGACCATCCTTGGTCCGAATGCGTCCTGGGAGGTGTCATGTTGTAGCTCTCGGGTTGTACAGCCCCATTTGAGGGATGTTCCCGTTATCTGTGACGTCATCGGTGACGTCATCAGTACGAGTAGTAGCGAAAGTGGGCATTTTAGGAAAGTGCAAGAAGGTATTTGGTGTAGAGATGGACCCTCCTTGGTCCGAATGTGTCGTGTGGGGTGTCATTTTGTAGCTCTCGGGGTGTAGACCCCGATTTGTGGAATGTTCACAGCATTTTTGACGTCATCGGTGACGTCATCAGTACGAGTAGTAGCGACAGTTGGAATTTTGGGGCAGTGAAGGAAGGTATTTGGTGTAGAGATGGACCATCCTTGGTCCGAATGCGTCCGGTGGGGTGTCATCTTATAGCCTTCGGGGTGGAGACCACGATTTTAAGGGATGTCCACAGCATTTGTGACGTCGTTGGTGACGTCATCAGTACGAGTAGTAGCGAAAGTGGGCATTTTGGGGCAGTGCAGGAGGGTATTTGATGTAGAGATGGACCATCCATATCTGTCATGCGTATTATACAGTATCTGTCCTGTATTATACCAATCTGTGCTGTATTATACTATATCTGTCCTGTATTGTACCATATTTGTCCTGTATTATACCAAATCTGTGCTGTATTATACAATATTTGCCCTCTATTATACCATATCTGTGCTGTATTATGCCATATCTGTCCTGAATTACACCATATCTGTGCTGTATTATGCAATATCTGTGCTGTGTTATGCAATATCTGTCCCGTGTTATACAATATCTGTCTTGTATTATAGCAAATTTGTCCTGTATTGTACCATATTTGTCCTGTATTATACAATATATGTTCTGTATTATACCAAATCTGTGCTGTATTATACAGTATCTATCCTGTATTATACCAAATCTATGCTGTATTATACCATATGTTTCCTGTATTGTACCATATATGTCCTGTATTATACATTATATGTTCTGTATTATACAATCGGATAGCGGTTGTCGTGAATAACAACAAGTTCAGCAATGTTTATATAGTTTATTATCCCCAATGTTACATCATACCCAGGCTGGGGGAGCCGCCCTGGGTATGTTTAGTATGTTCACAGCAAAACAAATTGAAATATCAAACACCATGTTTTATTATTTAACGCACCGTCACATTAGGTACAAGTGTTCACTGAGCTCAAGTCAACGATCAGCATGTAGACATAGAGAGTATGTGCGGCATGTTATGGTGTTCATCAGTGCACGGGTGACGCATTCAACCGATGGGGGTGGTCGGTCAGCTTGGTAAGGAAAAACGTGACATTGGTTACCCTCTCTACCATCCATTGTGTGTTGGGGCGTTGACGATGTGCCCATCTCAAGGCATCCACGGTGACCAGTATCTCCAGCATCGTCTCTAGTGACCTCCAGTTAATGATGGTGAACGGCTGGTCAGACACATAGATATTATTGCCGGGATAATAATACCGTAACTGGTCCGTCTTTTTGTGACGTAAGATGTACCCGAAAGCGACATTCAATTTGAAGGCCGTAGTTTGATCTTTGAAGATGGCTTCCACGTAGCTGCGTAGACGGGTGAGGTTGGTCAGTGTGAAATTGTAAATATCTTGAATAGGGCCATGAGGGTGGAAACAATAATTTGCATATGACCTCTGAGAGGTCACTTCCGCTTCCGTTCACGTGACCGGAACTGACCTTTGTCCCCTGCGGCAATTTTTATCCGGTATTGTTATCGCGCGCAGGGGTCAAAGGTCAGTTCCGGTCACGTGAACGGAAACGGAAGTGAGCTCACACAGGTCATATGCAAATTATTGAGGTCAGCAGGTGTCCAAAACCCAGCTGTAAGATGGGACCCGGATGTAAAACCACAGTACCCGGATGGAAGACGGAGGAACGACGGGAAAAATCCGCTTGGAAACCCGGATGTAAAATCCACAGCCCACATACACACACACACACACACACACGCGCGCGCGCGCAATGCGGCTCAGTCGTACACCAGTACACCAGTCTCGATCCTCGACTTGGGGTAGAGTGTGCTAAAAATACATCACCAGCTAGCGTGCTATAAAAGGAAAGCGGCCTGGCCGTTTTATCAGACACTCTGTCAACCACCAAGATGTTCACTTGTACTACGTGCTCGAAATCATTCACTCGTCTGCACGACTTGCGCCGCCATGAGGCTATCAAGCACGAAGGAACCGCCCGGTATAGCTGTACGTTATGTACACTGTCGTTTCAGCGCCCGGATCATTTACAGCGCCACACACGTGCACGCCATGAAGTATCCAAGCGTCCATGCGAAGAATGTGGTCGGCTTTTCAAACTGACCAGTCAGTTGCTGCGACACCAACGCACACGACACCCTGTTCCGCAGCCACGTTTGCGGGTAGAGAAGCCCGTAGGCACCAGTATCGAGACAGAGGGAACTCCCACCCATCGCATGAAGGCCGATGATGATGATGTCGCCCTAATTCAACAGTCAAATTCCGACGACAAGACCTTGAGCCAGATTTTGTACGACGTAGAGGGCAAAGTACACTTCGCGGACGACCCCATAAATGTTCCTAGCGATCTGTTACACGACGATCATCCAGTGAGTGACATCTATTGGCGCCATTGGCCCATGATCCGGCACTGCTTCCACCGTCATCGCCCTATTCAAGATATCTACAATTTTCGACTGACCGACCTCGTCCATCTACGCAGCTACGTGGAAGCCATCTTCAATGATCAAACTACGGCCTTCAAGTTGAATCTGGCGTTTGGTTATGTGCTACAGCATAAGGAGGCAGACCAAGTCCGATACTTTTACCCGAGCAGTAGCATCCGGATATTTGACCAATCCTTTACCATCACGGATAAGACGTCGCTAGAGACGATGCTGGAGAAACTGGACACCGTGGATCCCTTGGAATGGGCCCAACAACAACGCCCCAACACCCAGTGGGTCGAAGAGAGGATGACCAATGTCACGTTTTTCGTCACCAAGCTGACCGACTACACCATAGGCTGAATGCTTCACCCATGCACTGATGAATACCATAACATGCCATACATACTCTATATGTCTATACGCTGATCGTTGACGGCGGCAACGCTAGGTGGTGGTGGTGGTGGTAGTGATGGTGGTGGTGCTGTGAGGATAATAAAACGTGTATTACGCAATGTGCCTGTTGGTGTTGATGTCTCTTGGTTGTGTTTATATCGAATGGATCTGAGCATATTGATGCAATGAGAGGAAGTTTTCGGAGAGAACGTAATTCGACATGGTGCACGATTGGACTCAACCACAAACACACACACGTACGCAATGTGGCTCATGAAAAACCTGGATGCAAGCTGAGGACCCGGATGTAAAACCACAGTACCCGGATGGAAGACGGAGGAACGACGGGAAAACCCCACTTGGAAACCTGGATGTTGACAAGATCCGGGATGTAAAATCCACTGCCCACTCACACACACACACACACACATGCGCGCAATGCGGCTCAGTCGTACACCAGTACATCTCGGTCCTCGACTTGGGGTAGTTGAACTGAGTGTGCTAAAACTAGATCACCAGCTAGCGTGCTATAAAAGGAAAGCGGCCTGGCCGTTTCATCAGACACTCTGTCAACCACCAAGATGTTCACTTGCACAACTTGCCAGAAGCAGTTTACTCGTCTAGACAATTTACGTCGCCACGACACGGCCACCCACAACGATTGACTGTATACTTGTATAACCTGCGCACGGTCATTTAATCGAGAAGATGCTTTACTGCGCCATGAACGTTCAATTCATGGGCCACCCAAGCGTCCATGCGAAGATTGTGGTCGGCTTTTCAAACTGACCAGTCAGTGGCTGCGACACCAACGTTTGATTCATGCCCCGGTACCATGGCATGAGCGACAACTTCCTACTGAAGAGGAGCCGCGGAAGGTCAGACCCAGTGAAGATAAGCCCAGGGAGACGAACGCCACTGGTGATGCGATGAAGGAGAGCCCACCTATACCCACAGTTCAGATGACGTCACAGATAACGGGAACATCCCTCAAATGGGGCTGTACACCCCGAGAGCTACAACATGACACCTCCCAGGACGCATTCGGACCAAGGATGGTCCATCTCTACCCCAAATACCTTCCTTCCATGCCCCAAAATGTTCACATTGGCTACTACTCGTACTGATGACGTCACCAATGACGTCACAGATGACGTGAACATCCCTCAAATCGGGGTCTACACCCCGAGAGCTACAACATGACACCTCCCAGGACGCATTCGGACCAAGGATGGTCCATCTCGACCCCAAATACCTTCCTGTACTGCCCCAAAATGGCCACTTTACTTACTACAACCAACTGCGCATGCGCAGATTGACGCGACTTGCACTTAAAAACACGCCATTCTGACTCTAACCCACACAAGCTTGACTTTGACATCTTCCACGACCCATTCGGACCCATAGCGGTCCATCTCTACCCCAAAACACACACTGACATACCCCACCAACATGCCTGCTTTCTATAAAACGGCCAGACTGCGCATGCGCAGATTATTGAAAACGGACGAACCATTAGTCCAGTCGGATGCTCCTCCACGAGAGCTTCAAAATAAGACCTCATACGACATCATAGGATCAATAGGGGCTCACCTAGATCCCAAAACGTCTACCCCGTATGGGCCTATACCCCCATAGCCATGCAGTATAGGCCTATGGGCCTACCCAGGCCTCGGTTAACTTTTTCCAAAAATTTCATCGTTTCGCTCCGGGACCCTTCCCATCGTGTTCTAAATGACGAGACGTGAAAAACAAATCCAAACAGCCCATATCACAATGAACGTATGTGAATTTCTCAGGTTGAACCTATACCCCCATATAGCCAGTATGGGACTATATGGGCTATATGGTACTTTTCCAAATATTTCACCGTTGCGCTCCGAGACCCTTTCCCATCGTGTTCTAAATGACGAGACGTGAAAAACAAATCCAAGCAACCCATATCACAATGAACGTGTGTGAATTTCCCAGGTTGAACATATACCCCCGTATAGCCAGCCTATAGGCCTATATACAGGCCTACCCGGTACTTTTCCCAAAAATTTCACCGATTCGCTCCGGGACCACTCCCATTGTGTTCTAAATGACGAGACGTGAAAAACGAGACCCCACAACCCATATCACAATGAACGTGTGTGAATTTCCCAGGTTGAACCTATACCCCCATATAGCCAGTATGGACTATATGCAGGCCTCGGTGACTTTTTCCAAAAATTTCACCGATTCGCTCCGGGACCCCTCCCATCGTGTTTTTCTTGGTGAGACGAGAAAAACGAGATCCCACAAGCCATAGTAACACCCACAAAAAATTGACCACCCCTCCCCCCCCCCCTCCATATAGCCAGTATGAGCCTATATACAGACCTCGGTGACTTTTCCCAAAAATTTCACCGATTCCCTCCGGGACCCTTCCCATTGTCATTTTCTTGGCGAAACGACAAAAACAAGACCCCACAAGCCATAGTAAAGCCCACGAAAAAAATTGACCATCCCCATACCCCATACAGCCATTTCCCCTTATATTGTATAATACAGACCCCTATTGTAGGGGTAAAGTCCATGTTCCGCTTTTTATAGTTTCGGAAAACAATCCTAATTTTACATGCACCCACCCCATTGACTGGATAGGCAGGCCCCGATAAGCCCGGGGACCGATATTAGCCCTTTTGGCTAGGGTTGATAGGGGTTTTCCCCTAGTTTAGGGGTAAAGTCCGTATTCCGCTTTTTATAGTTTCGGGAAAAAAATCATAATTTTACATGCACCCACCCCATTGACTGGATAGGCAGGCCCCGATAAGCCCGGGACCGATATTAGCCTTTTTGGCTAGGGTTGATAGGGGTTTTTTCCTATTTTAGGGGTAAAGTCCGTATTCCGCTTTTTATAGTTTCGGGAAAATATCCTAATTTTACATGCACCCATCCGATCGACTTGATAGGCAGGGCCCGATAAGCCCGGGGACGAATATTAGCCCTTTTGGCTAGAGTTGATAGGTGTTTCCCCCTATTTTAGGGGTAAAGTCCGTGTTCCGCTTTTATAGTTTCGGGAAAAAATCCTAATTTTACATACACCCACCCCATTGACTTGATAGGCAGGCCCCGATAAGCCCGGGGACCGATATTAGCCCTTTTGGCTAGGGTTGATAGGTGTTTTCCCCTATTTTAGGGGGTAAAGTCCGTGTTCCGCTTTTTATAGTTTCGGGAAAAAATCCTAATTTTACATACACCCACCCATGACTGGATGCCCCTTCACGAATGCTTCACTTTGATACCTCACTCGACCCAATCGGACCATGCAGCGTATTTGAAGTCTGGGGACTACTTTTTCTCCGCGGAAGCTTTTTCCCGCGACCGCATCACCGCCAGACCGCATCACCGCGGATGAATACATGCCCAGGGGCCCTTTGCCGGAACTATAGTGACCCGGAGTTACTTCCCCCTAGATTGGAACTCTTCTGTGTTGGAGGTAGTTTTTGGTCTCTTGGCCTGGTGGCGCCCCCTCCACGTGATCTCCACAAAACAGAGTTATTTCCCTGGAAAACCATACTCGAAATCCCGGCTCCCTACTACTATTCTACATCGCTTAATCGAAACGTTTTCTGGTTGTTCAGATGAGTATAGCCTACAGTTTGTTTGAACTCATGAAGTTTGTTATTATTCACAGCTTCCCATAAAGATTGAAACAGCCCTCTCACATAAGATAGAGGGTCTGAAATCGCTATATGGGATTTCAACCTGATCAACCTTATCATCTATAGGGCTGCCTCAGCCATTCTATCAGCCCCGGTATTACCTTTGATGCCAACATGACTAGGCAACCAACAAAACACAATATCAATCTGTTGATCAAATCTAGTCATCTAATTTTAGAATATTCAAGATGGTGGGATGAGTCGAAGTTCTACTTTTAATCGCTCGAAGGCATTGACAGTGAATCTGAGAATATATTTTTTCTTTTAGTGGACTCAATATATTCCAAAGCCAATAATATAGCTTTTGCTTCTGCAGTGAATATCGAACTTTTACATGGTAGTCGAAAGGTTTTAGTTTTGGAACTAAAGATAATAGCACATGCTACTCTCCCACCATCTTTAGAACCATCTACATAACCTGATGAGATCTGTATTTTTCTCTCAACAGGCCAAAGTCTTGTGTATACAAGAGCTGGATCGTGTTTGCCTTTCTATATTTCGTTCGTGTAATATCTACTTCTGGTTGAGCTAACAACTACCATGGTGGTAGCGCTTAGAAATTCGACCACATTACAATATGCTGACCGCCAGGTTTTCATGAAGACAAATAATTATTTCCGATCAATGCACGTTCCGACCAATTCAATGCAATAATGCACGTCCAATACGTGCAAGCGATTTCAGGTGATTTGAGCAAAATAATGTGAGTATTTATTATATTAATCATAAAGTTCAGAGGAATTTCATTTCTAATAATATTGTCAAATTATGATGTCATATAACATAACTAACAAATATCACAATGTTTGATGTATTGAATGTGACATGGTGCTTTTCTGTCTATACCCCCATTTCAGAAATTGGTTTTCATACCATAAATACCGGTGTTTCAGAGTCCCATCAATCCCAAACGCCTTCATGTGTAAACAAGTGGCTTTAAACTTGGCATCTGATAGTCTTTCAGAATAATATTGTCGGCAAAATTCCCCAGGGGGATATGAAGGAGGTGGCATTATTCGACCTCGGCTCTGGAAGGATAAGGTTCCAACTGCGAGCCGTTAGTGTTGAGATCAATGGGAGCTTATTGACATACAGGTAATACTGAAGCTGCCACCCATAATGAAAATATTGAGAACGATGACCACTGGCGTTCTCAGATATTTTTCATGTTCAAGGTTGAAATGAAACACCGCACACTGGATAACAACTTAAACAGAGATGCAATGTCAAGATCTTGAAGTAAATATATATTGTGGAACGTTTCACCCCCTATCCAGGGGTAAAGACATTAGGGAGGCGGGGGCGCAGCGCTACACCAAAACATGGCACAGGCCCGATAGTTTTCAACTCGTAGTAGTATATTGCGGGTTGGAAAAGGTATGGATCTGCAGCCATATTCTCATCGCTATGTGGTATGTTTCCGGTCTTTACAAAGATTGTATGTCAACTTTCTTTGAACAAGGATCTTCTGACCAGAGCTATATGTACCACTATACTTTGCTTGCTAACAGACAAGCTGGGTCTTTGTTTTCGGTCTAATCTCTACTGATTGTTTTCGTCTGCAGGACCGTGTGGGACACTAAGTTGAAAGATATTCTGGGAGAGTCGTTTGAATTATATGATGATTATGTTACGAAGGAGGCAACCCTCAAAGATATTTTGAGCCATAGAATGGGATTCGCCCGTGGTGACATGGGATGGGTAGCCGGATATCCAGATTCTCTATCACGCGCTAAGATGACCAAGTAAGTGATGGGGTTCATGAACCTGACATATTATATAGACAATGTATTTTCACCAATATCACGAATGCAAAAACGTTAATATATATTGTATATTATCATGCCATGGTTACTTAGGCTGGTCATGTCAGGTCATTGAAACGAACCACTCACGACAGCGGAGGGTTTCCCCCAAAAGCCCTCGTTCAAAACGGTCGTTCGTCGTTTCAATATAGGTGTTCCTACTCTAATTTCTTACCTCGGCGTCCTCTTTAAACTCCATTACAAAATGTGTAAATATTTTAAATAATCTCAGTCCTCAAATAAATCCCGATCTTTGGATCTCTCCGATTCAAAGAAAGGAGAGCGGAAGAACATGTTTCCGGAAGGATGTAGGCAAGTATGCGATGTCAGGATGGCTATAATTCAATAATGCTACAGTTTCCAAAAATTAAATTACGTGATTGATAGAGACCGAAAGAGGCCTGAAGTTTAAAGAGGACGTTCAGGTAGGGCATTAGAGCAGAAATACTTTTATTGAAGAGACGGACGACCGTTTTGAGGAGAAAACTGTCAATGTTGTGTGTATTTCCTGTCAGCTTGATAGTTCAGAGAGAGAGAGTATAATTGTTAATTATCTTATCATAACTAATAAATGACCCGTCCACTCGATCCCAGTATCATCTTCTTCTCGGTAATATACCTTACAAGCGTCTGGTCCGTCAGTCATTATTCAGCCTCGTCCATTAAAAACCCTCCACGTCCATTATCCAAAGACCTAGTTCTTATAACAGCAATAGCACCAAATTAAAACAAAAACAAAAAACAAAAAACAAACAATCATAGTATACATAAACATAGTCTAGTTATCGTCTCTATAGATTATTCTCCAAGGACAGAACAAATACATTTGCAAAATTTACAATTGCAGACGACTTCACCTCTTACCCGTTGCACATCCGTTCCGTTACACGTTTGAATACAACAATTGGATGTACTTCCTGGCTGGTCACGTGGCTGAGATCATATCAGGCGAAGATGCATTGTGGGAAGACCTCATGAAGGAACATTTATTCCAACCTCTCTCCATGAACAGCACTATGTACAGTCGTGACTTAAAAGAACAGCCGGAAGGTAGAGTCGCGAGACCGTATCTTCCCATTGATGGAGATTATCTTCAGGTGTCATTGGATTCGTTCAGGTACTACTGCTACTCTCCAATGCTGTCGAACTAACATGTAAATATATAACCAGCTGTTCATTTGAGTAGTCATTATAAATTTTCAATCATCTGGTTAAGAAACTGTTTATGTTCTGTACTACCTTAGCTATATGATAGTCGGTCACGCCAAACAACTGTGGTGGAAATCACTAACATGCTGTTTCTTCAACTGAAAACACTCTGATACTTAAGATATTAAAAGATCACCTTGTTATCACTGTTCACACAAATTGAAAATAATGAAAAGTTTTTTTGTTGTAGAACACATCCCATTGAACCAGCAGCGGGTGTTTGTTCAACAAGTAAAGACATGGTATTATGGTTACAGTTCCTTCTGCAGGTTGGAAGTGCCCCACCATTGGATGACATTGTTAATGCGAATGCTTTGAGAGCAACAATGGAACCATATCAGCTTATGTACTACCCAGAGGGTAACTGGTATAAGCCAACTTTTCCAGTCAGCGATGTTCAGTTCGGATACGGAATGGGTTGGATATCAGCATCTTATCGTGGTATGTATCTAAACAGAGAAGAGAAGTTTTACATGTTCTTCTGGGTATATACATGAATGTGCCAATGTTGCGACGCTAGCGTAAAGCGTCAATGGGAAACACGAACGAGTTGGAGAATGTTTTACTGTAGGCATACTGTACTCTAGATAAAGGTGAATTTGTTTCTCTGTTATATTTTGAACAATTCACAGATCACTTTCAGATTTATCTAGTACATATAATTTCAATAAGCACAAAATTGCACATAATGCGTGTTCAACCCTCAATATCTTTAGTACGTAATGCCAGGAATCCCTGGAGAGAGATGCGGGGGTAGATGAATGAGTGAATGTGTGTGTTGGGGGGGGGGGGACATAAAGAGAAACGGAGGAGGTTCTTACATGTGAATGTAAGCCACATCTGAGTAAAACGAGATCATCATTAGTATCGGTAAAACTGTGAATTGGTTTGTGTTTTTGTAGGTCGTCGCCAGGTTGTACACAGTGGAGAGGTAAGCACTCACAGATCGTATATCTACTTGTATCCAGAACTGAAGACGGGGATATTCCTCAGCAACAATGGACAACAAACCGGAGTTCTCGACCCCAAAATCATGATCAATTATTACCTATCAGATCTGTTGTTCGGAGAAGAACCATGGTTGAACAGTTCAACCGCCTGTACCTTTCCAGCTCCCTGGGTAAATTTTCCCGAAATAAATTTCACGAAAACACACCCCGTGTTTCCGTCACAGCGCGCCCTAGACGAATACGCTGGAATATATGGAAGTCAATTTTATGGGGATATGCATGTGTCTGTTAACGACAGTGGATTCCTCCAGATGAAGCTTGGGACGAGCTTGCATAGCTTCCTTTTTCCAACGGAACAAAAGGACATATTTTACTTGAAAGTAGCCGAACGTGTTTGGTTCAGTCCCTTGACAAGTTTGAATGACAAATTTCACTTTTATATTTCTAACGAAGGAAAGGAACTGAATGCCTTGAATGTAACAATTCTTGGACAGTTTCTTCAGTTCCATCGGAATATCCGATTCAATGAAACTTCTTCGGGCACCGTGTGATATCCAGGTTACTTCATGTTTATCTTCGTGTTAACTTCACTCGATCATGCGATTCGATAGCGATTGTAACCGAATAGAACTGATTCGTTGGCATTCATCTTAATAAAAATAATTCATTTCCTCCATGGCTTGTCGCAATATATTATCAGTGGCACTCCCCGCTTAAGTTCTCCAGAATGTCGTATTCAAAACTTTGAAACTAGCTAGAGTGTATCCCAATTTATTTCTACTCCCATTAGATCCTAGATTTTCACTGGCTGAGAGCGGTCACGTGAAGTGAGGGTAAATATTCGGCCTACTGCACTTTCTCTTCAACCTGAAACGATCAAAATCTTGCGTACCAGCCTGCTCTTGCCAAAGAGCAGTCATTCAGCTGACTTCCTTACATGTTCTCTCTAACAGAGCGTTCCACTCCTCCCTCAATGCGTACTTCATTGCGTGTGAAAATGAGACAAGTTGTTGCACATTTAAGTACGTGAACTAGGTGAGAATTATTTGGAAGGAGAATACAAAACACACTCTGATTTATCCAAACGATATTCCACCCAAGAAGTTATGAAGAAATATCTAAAATACACCATCCTTCTTCGGTATGGAACTTCCGCACACCAAGCGGTGGAATTTTGCATGATATCCCCAGAGAAAAACAAATGGGACAACCACAGTCCTGGTGTCATTACAACTATCAATATACACAAGCTACTGTGAACACGTTGTCTCATCCCGGCCATTGCCACTATCATCTAAATTTCTCACTCCGCGGTGCCATACTCAACCTGTTGCAAGTCAATCTTTGCCTCGAATGCACTCCGGAAACAAGGCCCCATTCCAATCTATACGCGACTCTCTTCAAGGGCGCGCTTGCCTCCCCAAGAGGGCGCTTTGACGCCGTGTTACTGACATCTGACATAGACCGTCGTGTACAATGTAAACAAACATGGCTGCTGGAAAATAAAGGATATGCTGGCCTATCAACAAGACGACGACAATACCCCATGACCAAAATTGACCGAGGGGTAAAAACATGGGTGTGTGCCTGATAAATTGAAACCTTTTGGGGTTGCAATTCATTGACGGGTGGCAGAATTATACCAATATTGAAGACTACACACAAATTTCAACTTTCTGCCAAGATGTATTGGAGATGCTCAAACACAATATATGAGGGTTAGGCGAGGGCTAGTTTGGGAGATAGAGGGTGCGACTCGGCACCCTGGGGGTGGGGACATGCTCTCCTTGAGGATAGTGGCGTAGAAAGCTCCCTGTACATGAACAACCGCACTGACAACTGCATGCCATCATTTGTCAGTCTGAAGACCAGCAAGGTTGAATTCAATTCAATTCAGGAAATTGATCATATGCACAGTGTGCACCCGAACTTTAGGAACTCAGTTGTAATTAATATAGTAAGTTACATATGTGGATACAAATGATTCGTGCGGAAGCTTTATGGTAAATCATATGATGTAGAATGCAATTATTCGATAGCAAAATTCAAGGAAATGTGGTCCTCCATTTAAGATGACACGAAATTCAAAAACTAGGGCTTCAGTCAGTTATTTCATATTATACTTCTGAAATAAAATATGGTTCATGCAAAAGCTTTTGGGTAAATCATATGATGTGGAATAGACTGATTTCATAGCAAAATTGAAGGCCCATTTTAACTGGAACGGACGAGAAGAGAAACTCAGTGACGCCACCTTCAGGCAGATGTTGCTGAAATGCAGTAGCAACCGGCGTCTTGTCGCAAGGAATGCGTATGCTGAATTTCTGGAGAATCCAATAAAGCGATAGGAAGTTATCGCTTGCGGAAAATTCGAGCAGACATGCACGGACGTACACGGACACAAAGAACCAAGACCCATTCTGACCCAGTGGCGCCACCTTCGGGCAGATGTTGCTGAAATGCAATACCGACTGGCGTCTTGTCGCAAGAAATGCGTATGCCGAATTTCGGAAGAATCCAACAAAGCGTTAGGAAGTTATCGCTTGCGGAAAATTAGAATAGACATGCACGGACGTACACGGACATCCATGGACACAAAGAAGCAAGAACCATTTTAAAATCCCCAGCCGCGTTGTGGCTGGGGACAAAAATCAATGTGTGGTTACAACTTTTAAATTGAGATCAGCTGTTAGGAATAAATCCACCCTGTTGTCCGCCATAAGCAGACCTATCAACCTGGTGCAATTTTTGTCTCCCTGGTCCTGCATCATGATACATGTACAGTCCGAGCGATTTGAAAAATGGTCTTCGCGAAACTCAGTGGCGCCACCTTCAGGAAAATGTTACTGAAATGCAGTACACAACAGCGTCTTCTCACAAGGAATGCATATGCCGAATTTTAGGAGAATCCAACAAAGCATTTGGAAGTTATCGCTTGTAAAGAATTCAAACTGACATCCCCGGACACAAAACACCAAGATCCATTTTGACCCAGTGGCGCCACCTTCAGGCAGATGTTGCTGAAATGCAATACAGACTGGCATCTTGTCGCAAGGAATTCGTATGCCGAATTTCGTAACAATCCAACAAAGCGTTAGGAAGTTATAGCTTGTGGAAAATTCGAACAGACATGCACGGACGTACACGGACATCCACGGACACAGAGAAGCAAACCAGTGGCGCCACCTTCTGACAGATGTTGCTGAAATGCAACACCGAATGGCGCCTTGTCACAAGGAATGCATATGCAGAATTTCAGAACAATCCAACGAAGCATTAGGAAGTTATCGCTTCGAACACACATGCACGGACGTACACGGACATCCACAGACACAAGGAAGCAACCCAGTGGCGCCACCTTCTGACAGATGTTGCTGAAATGCAACACCGAATGGCGTCTTGTCGCAAGGAATGCATATGCCGAATTTCGGAACAATCCAACGAAGCATTAGGAAGTTATCGCTTCAAACACACATGCACGGACGTACACGGACATCCACAGACACAAAGAAGCAAGAACCATTTTAAAGTCCCCGGCCGCGTTGCGGCGGGAGACAAAAACATGGATCGCCAGCAATCCTGACAAAATTTGACAAGACATTACACGATATGACATGACAAGACCTCTCTCTCATGGACGCTCGAGGTCAATACTTAACCATACACTATCGGCACGATCGTTGGCTTGCTTTGAAATCAACGAAGATAGATTACTCAGCCGAGTAAATAGATATTTCATTCAAATGAAGTAGATCATCTATATGAAACGTTATGGAGAAAATCTTTGAGTTTTCGCAAAAGTTATTACCGATACTCAAATTGGACCTAGATAAAAATAGATCACTATCAGTAACCTTCAATAGGCTTCTGACCAATCACCAGCTGCATAAGTTGCATAAATTCGGAAAGATTGGCTATAATCTTTCAAGAGATATTGTGTCAAGAAGCAAGGTGAATAGACAGACGAAACGACCAAGCAGACGAAGCTCATCGGCTAAAATGACAAAAATCAATGGCCTACTTCTTTTTCACCACAATCTGAACGGTACGGTTAGAGGACAACACTATTAGATATAATGCACATACTGTGCTAGGGTTCACTAATTAACTTGACGTGATACATGAGGAGGGTATTATAGAAAATATCAGGATTCCTGATAATGACATGAATAAATAAATGTCGAAATATTAATCTACAAAATGCTTTTCGCTCATATTTTCGGACTCATCCTCCTCTTGTATTAGGCACATACTGTGTATCTTTGAAGGTATTAATATAGATCTCTTCTACTTGACTACTGATTACACTAGTAATAATGTTGAAATACTATCGATGATATAGACAAAAATGGTACTTGGCCTTGTCTTGTCCTCTCCCAACCAACCGTCCTGTAAGTTAATATCCTTGCTGTACAAGATTGCACAGGCAAGATCTTCCAAGAGTTGTTCCCCTTCCACTGAGAAGTGATTCATCCATGCATGAATTGTCAAGCATGGAGCTACCTGTATCAACTTGATCAGGCTTACATGTACATGCCAACGCAATATACGACCTGGTCTATTGGTGCACAGACCAAAATTATCCAATATTCTTGATATCCTATCCATGTCATGTAGTCCAGTCAATATGTGAAAAATCGTGCCTTTTTTCATAAAAGCACGAAATTTGACATGGAGATACATCGTGGCCTAAGGAGCATTTCTAGATATGGAGCCACCTCGAACTTTTCCTATGTAGGTCGCAGCGGCCATTTTTCAAAAAGGTCACCAGAAGCCATATTATTATCCAGAATCCTGCACTGTTTTATCCGTTTGGCAATATTTTTGTTGGTCATTTGTCAGACTATTGATAGAAAATCTCATATCAATGTCATATGGCCACGACGGCCATCTTGGATTTCAAGGTGGCCTCTATCTGAAGCCGATTTCAGTCAATAATTCATTAACCGCGCAATATATATACATTATTTCTGTTGATATACTGTTATTTTAGGATTAGAGCACGGCGAATATTTCACAATATTTATTGTGTAATACCGACCAGCTATAGGGTTTCCAAGATGACCGCCATCTGAGACTTATTTTAGTTCATATCTATATATCTATCCCAATCAACACTCGCAAATTTCGAGGTTAAGATGACTCCACTATAGAATTGTGTATTCCAGGGAGGGCATTATCGACCATCTGGGGTTTGGAATTGGTGATAACAGAAAAACATTTAAAAAAAATCTTATTAGCCAACCAAGTTATAAACTTGATTTGGAAATAAAAGTTTCGATTTTCATCTCTCATCTTAGCCTACATTACCCACTTGTATCAAATTATGCTCATAGCATCGGTATTTCCGATCCACATAATTCCTAAATCATAATGATGCCGTAGGGGCTCCATACGTACTCAGTGGTCTTCAACAATCTTCAAGTTGATGAAAGTGCAAGTTCTCATCAGGGATGGGCGTCTATGCCTTCAGTATTATTACTATATATGATAATAGATAATATTGTAAATACATAATATACACGCTTAAAACTAAAGTGTTGAAACTTACTCGTAAAGTGTTGAAATAACCCTTTAAGTGTATCCACAGGGACGGCTCTTTAAGTGTTGTCCCTGTGAACTTAAACTGTGCACTTAAAGGGTTATTTCAACACTTTACGAGTAAGTTTCAACACTTTAGTTTTAAATGTGTACAATCACCCCCTTCGATACAATGTTACAACTGCATATAGCAGTTCATCTGTACAGTCTTGAAGGTACTGTTTTATATCTGTCCGCATCATGTGAATATACCTTAGAATCTGTGAAATGGAAACGCATGGCCGGACTAACTGTATTACAGAAAAGGCAAACCACACTTCTCATGTGAAATCCCGTCCCTTGGAATAAAAGAACACAGAGTACATACGATGGAATGATCGAATGATACCGTGAACATCACCTGACATAACAGAGACACCAGAGGGCATACGATGGAATGGTCGAATGCTTCGAAGCGTATCTCCGCAAAGTTTACCTAACACAATAATGCAACGACGTTATGGTAGTCCAAATCCAGGAAGTTGAATGCTACATGTAATGCGACTTTGAATTATCGTCGCTGATGAGCTCATCAAAGCGTATAGCGGGGGAAAACTTTAATGATGCTGATAAGACAACACGATTTTCATGTCATTCAAACTCGATGGAAATGTGCAAAACATGCAAAGTGCTTAAACGAGCCCTTTAGCTCGGGATTAGTTACAATACGAAACCTAATATCAATGATTTGCCTGATATAGCATTGTAAAAGATGAATGGTATTAATAGCCAAACGCGAGAAACCCTGAGTGAAGATGCTAACCCATAACAACATAATTAGTTTCTGTAGTAATGTTTTACGAGGCGATTGAACCCGTCAAATAAGCGCAGTATCTTGTAACGACCCACGCGATTCACAGTTTACTTCACTACTATTAAACCAAGACATACATCTTGATATAGATAGACTTTGAGATTAAATAACACGTTTATACAGGGAATAACGTATACATCATATGCTTTTAGATATATTTCTCTAAAAACATATACGTCGACCCTAATAAGAAATTGCATTGGCATAACCTGGAATATCCGAAACATAGTAAGTTTTTTTAGCAATGGTCTCGCGAGAGAAATGTTCGATTCGAATAGAGTATGGATTTATGTGGTTAAGGTAGCTAACAATCTTGAAAGTCATAATATTAAACCGCCAGATTGCTGGATTGATTTTGTGGCCTTATAAACCATTATCGCTTCAACAAAACTGAAACCACCAAGTTAACACCACTTGTGGGACATCTCTATAAGGACATTCCCATATTTGCATATACTTGAAAATAGAATGTAGTTGGATAAAAGCATGCTATATTCAAATCGACAAGAGCACCAGCTGATTCCGTGCGCCATGAATGAGGTACTGCTATTGGAAATAAACCAAGCTTTGCTCATATCAAATGAAATGTTCTTCAAGTAGTGCTTATCTTAGCATCCAAGATTTTTCAATCCAATCTGTCACCATCCCCGGATATTCACTGAAATCTCAGGAAGATAAGAGCGGGAATACTCTATCTGTATTAGGGGCCGTGTGGTCATGTCATGTCTGCCAAGTTGCCACATGAACAGGTACAATAAAAGCGCACCTGAGATACAACACATATCATGAATTGTTAGATTCTTGGTATGTGCTTTAGAATAGGTTAACCAGAAGACTATACTGTGAAGTCATGTGGCTCTGTCAGTATGTCGGCACCTCTTCCCACTTCCCTTATATGTGTTGTAATTTTTACCTGTATATGGCGAGATTCTGCTGGTGGACGTTTCGTCCCCGAGACCCGCCCCCTGTACAGACCTTTTGGTCTTTGATATATGTTGGCATTGTGGGAAGTTGATGCTGGGTCGACAAAGGGCCTTACAGAGTAATCTTTTGTGTTAAATGTCGTCATTTTCATCTGACGGCGATACAGCTCACCAAACCCCAGTGTACGAGTTGTCACAGCGACACAGCTCACTAATCAACAATATACGAGTAAACAGAGCATTTCCATCATCGCTCTCTAGAATTGTATCTAATACCGCCTATGCCGGTGCTAGGGGCGGTGTGGTCACGTCATCCAAGTTGCCACATGAACAGGTACAATAAAAGCCTCACAGACTAGTCTTTTATGTTAAATGTCGTCATTTTCATCTGACGACGATACAGCTCACCAAACCTCAGTATACGAGTTGTCACAGTGACACAGATCACCAATTGGAAAATATACGAGTTGTCAGAGCATTTCCATCATAACTCTCTAGATTTGTACCGGTTATGCCGGTGCTAGGGGTCGTGTGGTCATGTCATCCAAGTTGCCACATGAACAGGCACAATAATAGCGTACCTGAGATACAACACATATCAGGAATTGTTGGATTCTTGGTATGTGCTTTAGAATAGGTTAACCAGAAGACTATACTTTGAAGTCATGTGGCTCTGTCAGTATGTCGGCACCTCTTCCCACTTCCCTTATACGAGTTGTAATTATTAGCTTTTCATATTGGGGTTTGCAACTCGTTTGTTTGATTCAAAACGTCATCGTTACTTTGAAAATCTGCGGCTATGCCGACACACAGAATGTATGCATAATGAGGTTGGAATGACAGTAGAAGTGAACATATATGGAACATGAATATTTTTTCTGGATTTCCATTTCTCGAAAAGTACATATATTGCCACAACGTTTCGTTGATTATGCCCCTGTGGTTTTGAAGTGAATACACCTAGGCACGCTATAAGCTACGCTGATAAACAGCTTGTATCACTGACGTTCCTACTCTCCTTGTTCCCTCCGCTGATTCACATCGCATATTTCGCGGCGCTTGGCCGGAAGGGGGCGCTCTGCACAGGCCAACCACCAATGGCCAATGAATATCACTCTTACGGAAGTCTTGGCAATATGAGTTGTCTCCCTTTTCAAACGTTCATATGTCGTTAACGGCAAAACTAACAATAAACGGACGGCAAACAGCTCTAATTACGTTAATTTCTGTGTTAAGAGTGAACAGATTTCTGGATAACTTCCTTCATTGTTTAGTAAGGTTCGTCACTGATACCTTCAAATAATTAACAAATAAATCCCTGTAAATGTTGTTAATATCCCACTGATAAGACCACGCTTTATCGTCATGAGTATATAAGGAGATCTAGACTGGATCCAGCCCCTGTTTCATGATGTATTTTAAACGGGAAACAAGAGGAAGTAACTCTGCCTATTAAGAAATGCTTGAAACAGGGACTGGACGGAACGTCACAAGGGAGCTAACTTTGCAAGAAAAAATGCACAATATACTGTGCATTTTTTGTCACCAATGAAAACTCCGTATTCTGACCCCGCCCCCAACTCAAAGGATTTGATTGGTTCGTTCATATACGCACGCTGGAAGCAATGCGTTCATGTGACGTCAACAATGAGAATGACATTACTACCATGACCTCAACAATGGGAATGACGTTACTGCCGAGACGTCACAGTATGGCGTTAGAATGAAATTGATACAAATGTTGCGACCGAAGGTAAAAACATGTCAATCGTCCAGACTAACCACGCCTCCAGATGGAATCTTTACACGACGAAACCCATCAAATCGTCCAGTCTCTATTTTAAAAATAATTTTTTCATTTTTTTTTTTCATTCTATTTATTTATTTATCAAACGTATATATTTATTAAAGATCATTTTATTATTATTAAATAGTACATATGAAATAGAGACTCATCCAGTCTAAAGGAGATCAAGCTGCCTAGAAACACCGTTGATCAATTGTTTCAGATTTTAAATTGAATGTTGACTGTATAAAGACTGGGAAAAGTTCCTTTGAGAGATGCGGTAAGAGGGCGTGTCACTGTCAAAATATTGGCATGGCTTCCACATTACCAACCACCTCGCTGGGGGTCTAATAACACCCCAGCCACCAGTCAGATTTTTGGACCGGATTCGAGGCCTTCGCGCACATCGCCGGAAGTGACATCATATATAATAAAATAGATGTATACTGAACATTTCCATTACTTTTCAAGTCTGCATAATACCTCTGTTGACCTAGCGTTAAAAAGAATTATCTGGAGATAATTTCCCCTGTTTATCTGGACAGAGCATATGAAAAGTAGTTCGCTCACGTGCAACACTAAAGGAGTTGTTCGGCTGGATTCAAACTGAACCGTGCGTTGGTTGGTTTCCACTATACGTCATAGCAACGTAGTAAAGGTCAACTTCCGCTATTGGTGGCAGGGATGGTAATGGAGCCTGCGAAATGGAGCATGCGCTGTGGGGATGTTGCCACATTACGCGAGAGTCGTGATCTCACTATCATGAAGGCATGACGTAATTTCGATCACGTGAGGTACTTAGCCAATCGTGGTTAATATGAGGAATCTGGTTATCTCCGAGCTATTACGGCACGGCGATTGGGTAACCAGATAAAGCGCCCCCATACGGCCAAGAGGCGCGAACTTGGCGATGTGAATCAGCAGGGGGACAAGGAGAGTAGGGACGTCAGTGGTACAAGCGGAATAGTATGATCGTAGCTATAAGCATGTTCAACTCATCTTCATGTTAACAAATATTGCGGAAGTGTATATCCAAAAAAGAGCATTCAAACGTGTATTTCTTTCAACCTGTTTCTTCACGTTTTCTTTACATGGCCTCATGTAACAGAAAAGTACTTGAGACCAAATCGAAAAAGTTCGCGGTGGCTCCATACCCAGGAATGCTCCTCAGGCCTCGATGTACACTTGTGCCAAACATGCTTTAATGAAAAAAGGCACAATTCGCTGGAAAATCTGCACATATTGGCTGGACTACTAGTGCCATTTTATGGAGAGGCAAGCTTAGATTATTAGAAGAACAAAGTATTGCCAAGTATATCTACAATGTATATCTGCAAAGCATGTATTTTCTCATAATAATAGTGTAATCGCATTTGTCTGGGTTTGGAAATAGAAGACAAATGATTTCAGCCCGCACTCTGATGAGTCCTAACTCAGGAACTACTGGTCGTATAGGCACGATTCATATCTCCTCGGACACTTATCGCAGTGTCTTGAAGTGTTTTGGTGCTTCACTGATAACTATCAAAGAGATCTATTTCTACGTTATGGGAAAATGTAATAAGTCCCGCGATGACTACCTTAATGACGTCACAGTGACATCATATTATAAAAAAAATAATTTTGGCTTTCGATTTTTCAGTCAGATTTTAAAATTTTTCTATTTATGCTACTTTCTCCGGAAGAACTACCTAATAAATTACGAAAATTGATGTGAATTAAAATAATTGCCAGCACTTTCATGAGCAAAAAGGCAAATAGTTTAAGAAAAACGATAAAAGGCCTCTTTTTATTCACACCATTATGACTTACTTTTTTAATTTACCCATGCCCTTTTGCTTGGAGATGTATGCAAATAGTCTCAAAGTGACCACAATATCATAGGTTACACAGTTTCAGTTGTCATTTTCTTCCTTTCTGCCAATTACGGTCAAGGTTTAGTGCCGTCATAATGAACGTCCGTCGTTTCATTAGCGCAATATCTGCAGAACCGGGTTAGTTATATACGGTGATCAAATTTTGGAAACTTATTTATCAAGTTATAGATCATATGCCTATTGAAATTACAAAATCAGAGATTATTACATCCGAAAAGGGGCATAATTCCGTGAAATTTGGCCGAAGTTACTCATTTTCGATAGGTGTCTGGTCCATAACTACATGAATAAATGTTTTTATTCAAAATGTAGTCAGTGGATCTAACGCAATTCTGCAGATATGGCGATAACGGGCGGATGTACTTGACGAAAATACCCCTTGGCCAAGCAGAAGATCATGAGTCAATTCAAAATGGAGTTCATAAGGGTGTGACTAATAAGTTGTGTTAACTTCATTTTTTCTTCAAATATTTGCCTTTTTACGTATGGAAGTGCCCACAATTATTTTAATCAACATAAAATAATTATTTCCTAATTTATTATGCAGTTTTTCAGGAGAAAATAGCATAAATAACGAAATAAAAAAATCTGACAGAAAAATCGACCATAAAAAGCATGTTTAAAATATGACGTCACTGTGACTTCATTAAGGCAGCCATCTTGGAACTTTTCACATTATCTATAGCGCTTGAGTCCAAGATATGTCATAGAAAGTTTCAACCCCTTAGCCTTTGGAGTAAGAAAAAAATGTAGGGGTACAATATGACCTCCTTATTTCTACATTACAATGGCGACCATCTTGAATTTGGAGGCAATTTTGGAATAATTTCAAGTGGGCCCATATCCAAATTTAACCAGCCGGCCGAGTACTCTAAATGTGCCAAGTTTCATGATTTTAACTCAAAGTGAACAATTATCCCAATTTCATGCACCATGTTGCAGGACTAGTGCGCTAGCCACCTCAAGCCGTTTTTTCAATGTCGTAAGTGTATAATGTAAATATGGACCTTAGTGTCTGAAATAAAATCTTATTATTATTATTATTATATACGATGGATGATATAAAATTAGTGCCAAAAGCGGTACACATGCACATGTATGCTGAGGAGTTTACAATATGTTAAGCAGTTAAGTGTATAAAAGCTATTCTACTTAGTGACTAACGTTCGATACTCATAAATTACCGTAAAATATATAATAATATGTTGCATTGTTGGAAAAATATTGCTGGTAAAGAATACAGTAGGCCTACCAAGATAATATAAACGTTCAAATCATTACCGAGTTAATCATATATTTCCATTTTAATTGGCTAACGTGTGGATTACAGTAAAATAATACTGTAAAGTGTTTATAAGGAATGAGTTTGTAGACTGTGATACACACGCGTTTTCCCCACTATATGACACCGATATAAAGTGGAACATTCGTGTACCACTGAGTGTTACAGCAATGTAACAATTTATGTTGGACCATCATGGTACCATTTGATGTTGCCGACGATGTAACATTATATATTGGTACATCATTGGCGACGGCTGTCGGTCCATAATGTATACGGTTTGGATTGTTCCAATGTCGGTCCTACATTGGCTCTCGTTTGTTTGAGGGTAAGAATAGCCATCCTAGGTATATTGTACCATCATTGTACCATTTTAAAATGGACAAATATTGTAACATTAAAAATTTAGGAAAATAAAAAGAACTCTTTGTTAATCGGAGGTAAAGAAGGTCGTCAGTTTGGAGTTACGTGCGCGTCCGCTTTCAAATTGAGATTTTTTTGGGGATGGAGTGAATTACGAGTTACGGCCCTTGAACTGGCTGACAGAAAAAAACACTCACCATATCTTCAGCTCAGTCAAACCGATTTATTTCATATTTTGGAAGTCCGATGTCGGTTCTGGGTATGCTGATTCAAAGACTTGAGCCATGCGCTCGAGATATCAAGCTCAACAATCCAAAAGAGAGAACATCCCGATCTACAAAGTCAAAGGCATTGAAACTCGGGAACAGATAACGAACGCAATCGGCACAACAACAACATCAAGAAGCACCTGCCTGTGCCGATTTTCCGTATACGGCGAATATTCCACCCGCTATGACAGGCAGGACCAGGTAAATAATTCCATCACTCTAAAATTTATAGCAGAGAGTCGGTTTAAGCGCAAGCCAACATCCAAATAATAGAAGAAAGGCTGTCAGCCATTGTATAATTTGTACCCCCTCCCCTCCCCGCCCATGCACACACAACTCGTCCTAACGTCGAGCTTAGCAGCCGGAGATTCACACGTTTTCAGCGCAAGTCTGATGCTTGAATGACATCCCCCCCCCCCCATTATTCTCTCCCTCTCCATATTCCTTCCTGGACATATTCCTTGTTGATATATTCCTCTCTGGACATACCCCCCCCCCCTCCTCCACCCCTTACTATTTTCAGATATTAAAAAGATATATTTTATATAATTTTGTTTCCTGAAAAAGTTCCCCAAAAATGACCAAAGTCGAAGTACACCCAACCCCCTTCCTAAAAGAAGTTACATGTAGCTGAACCATGCCTATAGTAATGACATGGATGTAGGCTGGTGACTTCACTGCAAGACAAAACTTCGTCCACCATGCTGATGATGCTATTTTACTAATCATATAAAAAGTTTACACTTTGATACATATAGGTAGGATAGATTCGCACCTGCACGACTCCCGGCGTACATTTGTAATTCGTTATCTACAGCATAGGGCAGATTTTTAACTATTGATGGTGTAAATATGCATCAAATATCCATTCCAAGAAATGTATTATGACCATTATGATTTAATACATTGAGGATACCTTTTGCAACTGCAAGTCAAAAATAGTCCATTCATATACCACTGATAAAAAATGAAGCCATAAGAATAGAGGACTAATGTGAACCACAAATTTATGCGGGAGTCACGCATCAGTGTACCTGTTGGCG